>JABFQM010003930.1:0-10551 GCA_022816865.1 Zelostemma sp. ZL-2020
CGCGTGAACCGTCGGAATGTTCGCCTGACGAAGGTAAATTCCATACACATTCAAAAAAATTAAAGATGCAAAAAATTAAGAAAAAAATTCTGTGTTGTAGAAAATAAAATTTGTTACAAATTTCCTCCATAAAATTTTCTTCCTCAACTTGAATTTGGCAAGTGAAAAATTCGAAACCGTAAATTTTTGCATCTTATTTTTTCGAACGTGTATGGAATTTGCCTTCGTCAGGCGAGAATTTCGACGCTTCACGCGCTCCGTCGGTTATGCTATCCGCGGACACATATAGCGCCTACAGCCGAAAATTCCGGATCTAAATTGAGGTTCCAGTGTGTCAAAAACTTTCATTATAAAACTGATTTAAAACTTTTCCATATTATTTTGAAAAAAACACTTGATATTCACTGAATGTTTTTATATTTAAATACAAAAATATTCTATTTCAGGTGGTCGAGTTCGAATATTGCACGAAAATGGTGTAGTTGGAGGAATTTATTCCTCTACCGATGATATGCGGCAATCAATGTCAGCTTGGCCACAAATTGTCATGTTAGATACGACTTATAAACTTAATGATTTGAATTTATCTGTAGTGCTGTTACTTGTGGTCGATTCTAATGGTCAGTCAGAAATCATGGGAGTCGGGTTACTGACGTCCGAAAATAAAGAATCCTTGACATGGCTACTTTGTGGATTCAAAGCTGATAATTACGAGTCATCGAAGAGAATAAAATGCTTCATGACAGATAAAGATTTAACGGAAAGGAGTGTGCTGAGCGAGCTGTTTCCAAATACGTCACTGTATATATGCCTCTTTCATGTTTTAAAAATTTTTGAAAAAGAGATAAAGAGTATTAAGATGACCGCAGAACAATGTACAGATATTGAAAAACTATTGCAAAAACTGGCATACAGTTCGTCCAAGCAGCAATACGATCTGCTTTATGAAGCGTTTTCTGAAAAAGCACCGAGCCATTTAAAAATGTACTTCGACACAAATTGGCATTCAATTAAAAATCAATGGACTGGGTTCGGTATGATTAATGAGAATTTAACAAATCGAACCAACAACAGAGTCGAGAGCATTAATGCGAAATTAAAATCTCTCATTAAAAAACGCAGCAAAATTGATGAATGTGTCGAAGGAATTTTTACATGGCTCGTGTCGCATGCGATTGAAATAGATCGTGTTGCTGACAGGAATTTCATTCCCTGCAAAAAGGATGAGCCAGATGAAGAACTTGGAAAATATGAAGCACTTTTGACAGAGTATGCTTTTGGGTTGCTTTGTCAAGAGTACGGACGCCATGAGTACTCAAATATTAAACATAAAGTAGGTAAATATTCACTGAAATCAGGAAAAACTACATTAGTAGTAACAACTTCGTCGTGTACCTGTGGCATTCCACAGTCGTCCCTTCTACCATGTCGGCACATTTTGGGAGTGCGCAAATTTTGCGAATTGACCACATTTTCGGAGGACTTGTGTCATCACCGATGGACCAACAAGTTATATAAAAGTAAGCAAAGATTGTTCCGAGCTGAAAGTATGGTGCCCTTGGAACGAGAACTTATTCTCACGTCGAAGGAGGAACTGCGCGAAGCACAAAGCAGCTGGGAACACAAGGTCTCAAACATGGATTTTCTTGCGGTCAAAAAATGCCAAGGTCGTCCTGCAAGTGAGATGAAAACTTGGGTCGATTGTAACAAATCGAATAAGAGAAAAAGGACATCAACGAATAAAAAGTCTTGTGACGTTCATTCGAACGAAACTGAGAAAGTGAAAAAAATTAGAAAATAGTGAATAACTTGAAATTGAACTTCAACTTGGTAAATAAAGTTTCTCCCTTTATTTCTCTCATATTTTTATTGCTGTTGGACATACAAGTCTCTCTCAAGCTACCATTCAAATCTACCGCTTATCATAGGCACCGCCACTTTGTTACCCCAAAGTGAATATATTTATTGCATGTTTTGTGCGTCAAAGGGATATACTGGCGAGGGAGTTGAGACGGACGGACGCTTGAGGTAAGGAAGAGTTCTGCGAAAGAGTAAGAAGGGAGCTGGGATTCTGGGTGCACGTGGTGAGCAAAAACGGGTTCCGAACTTTCCGTGAAACGGACTCTCTTTCTATTATTTTACAACAAAATATTTATTGCTTGATGTGCCTGGGCCCATAACCTCTCAGGAAAAGTGGTTTAGCAATAAATAACTAGCCAGATTGTAAAACAATAGCTTGATATATTTCGTGAGTAAAAGCGTTACACGAGCGTTGGAAAAGCGAGTGCAAGGGGAAAAGCTGGGAGGGAGGGGAAAGTAGAGTGGCGTTTGATTGGGCCTCTGCTTTGACACCTTCGTGGAATTCGTGTTCCCACTTTATAGGTTATGAACCACGCGGTATAGAAATAACGCACATATATCAAAACAACCAAAACTTTTAATAAATGATGAAAAAGGCTTTATGAGAGGTTACAAAGGTTATTAGCGCGAAGCCACAGCTGCAGCGTAGCTGCCGATCTCAACGGATTCACACTTTTGGTCTCGATCTATTTTCACGCGTAATCGCTGTTTTCTTCGGGCCGATCGAGAGCGCGAGGGCGAGAGAGCCCGCGTGTCTCGCAGCGATGTGTCTGTGACGCCGGAAGACGGTGGCGCCACACCTTTGCGCCGACGAGTGGCGCACGAATGGCGGGAGATTTTAAAAACATAATTCAGACTTCTTCATCCAACATTAACCATTTTCAGGAGAGCAGCAGCAGTGATGATGAAACCACCGACAATGAAAGGAAAAGAAGAAAGGCCAATCGCCGCATACAGGCCAAAAAGAAAAAATGTTCTGATTTCGAGTACGACAATTGGAGAACGCCGAAGAGTAGAAAACGAGGTAAGAGTTCATAGATCGAATAGTTATAGAATAAGGTGCACGATCGATGCTTTACGACAATATGTAATTGCGTATTCGCAGATAATGATAAACAAGATGACATTTAACAAGCTGAGTGCTCTACAGCTGAATCCTGCATGAAGTCAGCAATGGCATGCGCGCTGAAAAAGATAAAAAAAGAAAAACTGGATGATCGTTCGAGACGAACTGAAACAGGATTCAATACAGCCAACAGTAGTAGTAAGAATTTCAATTGATTGTTGTACGAATGTCTCTGGAAGATTCCAATTGATCTGTTTATTTCAAGGTGCAGACAACAGAGCGATTGACGTCGGTACAGGTGACCCCGAGCTTTCAGAATCAGAATTTTCAGAAGATAGCAACGAGGACGAAAAAAGGGACCTACTGGAAACGGGGACGGAGGCAATTGAAACTATAGTTCGAACAGAAACCAAAGAAAAAGCGGAACACACGAATGACACGAGTAACACAAATGACACGAGTAACACGAGTGTAAACGAAAAGACGCCGGAATCTGCTCTGTCAGTGCAAATTGGTCCCAGAACAGGTACAAATTTTGATAATCTAAAACATGTAACGGTTTTTGCTTTAGCACTTACATGTATTACCTCATTGCGTTTCAGAAATCAATGCAAGTGAGAAAGAGAACGGACAAAATCTTATTCGCCGAGAACCTCTACGAAAGGAAATAGAAAAGTATTCTGAGGACATCGGTAAGATTTCTACATATTGATATGAATATTACGCGACGTGTTGTGAAATGAGCAATAAAACTATACAACGTGATTGCTTTCAGATGAAAAGAAGCTGAAGATTATCTTGTTGAGTGAAATAATAGGCTTGGAAAACTCAGTAAAAGAGATGGGTAAGACAGGTCCCAGTAAAGTAGCAGAAGGAGGTAATGCAGACAATCCTGCCCTGCCCAGTGTCTACCCCTTGAGGACTATAAATGATTTCTGGGCCGAAGAGGAGAAGCTGAAAAACTCAACATACACGGAGAGAAATATACTGACACTTTTTACTCAATTTCGCCTGAAAAATTACCATTTTAAATTGTAAAGTGATGCCAGTCTGTTCATCACTGTAAAATGTACTATTATTCGATTAAATATTTACAATTCAAATGCAAACATAAATTCAAGTTATCAATGCTGTAATCATGAACCGAAATGTTACCACACTAACGGCTGTTTTTAAAAATATCCCTATGCATTTTTTAGAACCTCACTAGATGGATATTTTACATGTTTATTGTTTTAGAAACATCCCGTAGAACCGCAGCCCGGCGTGCCACTACAGATCTCGGTTACTTTGGACGTAATAAGTAACAACAATTTGTAACATAAAATTTGCAACAGATAATTGTATGAAGCCGACAAAAGCAGTAAAAAATCCGACAAGCAATATCATACATGTGAATAAGGTAGGATTCTACCGTACCGGCTTTCATTTCATTCGCTTGTCGTATTTTTCTACTATTTTTGTTTGCCTTAGACAATTAACTGATGTAAATTATTGTTAATGCCCTTCTCTTTTATCAAATAATCGAGTTTTTGATACAATTGAGGAGTTCATACGCTATTTTCGGCGATTTAAAAAAGTTACATGCCAGTTATTGCGTCCAAAGTGGTTACAAGTACTAATTTTAATGCACAAATTTTCTTCATAAATAATATTTCTAATTTCTGGGACAAAAATATATATCAAAATTTCTAGAGGGTTTGGGGGCTTGCCCCCAAGACACACTAAACGGGGGTCGCAGGGGGGTTTTCAAAACATGTTTCAAAGAAAAAACAAGTCAGAACGCGCGTATGGCTATTTTAAATTGCCCGCCGAAGACTCGGGTGTGATATGCCGGCTGTGTGTGTGACCAAGTGACAGGTCGTGCTGCGCCAGTCGCGTCGGTCGCGTAATATCGCGATTTTTAGCTTTTCGGTCACGTAAAAGCGTATGAACAAGAACACAGGATGTGTTGTCCTGTTTTTCTTTAATAGGATATATATATTTCATCGATTAAAATGATATTTTTCGTTAAAATAGGTGTTTTGACGGGAATAGCGATTCGCGTAAAATGATCGAAAATCGATTTTTTTTCGAAATTCAATCGATAAAACCTTGCTCCCCCGACCTGAAATAAAGTTTTGTAACCGAATACACTTATTTCAGGAAAAATTTCCCGTCAAAACACGCGTTTGAGCAATAGCCGGTAAAGTGAAGTTTTACCCAACATATTATTGAAAACTTGTGATAAAAAACGGTAAAACTCTTATTTATAAAAAGTTACCTCTACATCATCCAACTTTCCATGAAAACCCACACACTTCCTATTCAACCACACCAATTTCATTCCATTCACTTTATTAATACTTTCTTCACTACATTATTCAATGTAAATAGAAATTATATTAACAAGTTCATTTTGAGACATCTTTCGACGCTTGAAAGGTACGGAAAAATTCGAATTTAAATTGCCGCGCGCCGAGCTTTACTGACGTCACCGCCGCGCATGCGTTCTTCTCGGTTGCGATGTTGCATTTGGAAGTGTATCGTGACTCGATCGGGGGAAACTCGGGTGACAGTAAGGCACTCACTTATAATAACTGCGCTATACCATAAAAGACCTCGACTTGTGGGCAGACAAAGCTACTTAGTCCACCTCGTCTGTCCCTTCGCCCTCGGTGGCCCTCGGTTAGCGACTGATCCTTTTTTCTGATGTGCGTGAATTGCGTTCTGGCCAAGTCCGATCGAAGCGTTCGACCGGTCGATGGGCGTACCTTGATCTGGATGTATCGTCGATAACGCAGGGCGTACGCCGTACTGGCGCTTGAATTAGTAAGGTCTTTTAAATATCCAAATTAGACTTTTATATACGATATGAATAATATAGAACTACGCTTTTTGAAGAAAAATAGGATTTTGAAGTCCTACGGTTTTTTTAGAGAGAAAAAGGAAATGTAATCACGTGGAGGTAGCAATCGGTGTCGAAACTTTGTTGTGGATTTTTTAGCCTGGAATAAATTTTAAAACAAACCGCCACAACTTCACAAAATAATAACAACCAAATACGACAGCATGTGTTTAATAAATGAAAAAACCCGAGAAGCGGGAGAAAAAATCGGCGGCAAGCCAGGAATTTTCAAAGAACACAGCACCAAAAAATCACCACGAGAAACAAAACCTCCCGCAGTCGACAAAAATATACAAAATACTTCGAACACACACAATACCAAGCATCCAACACTCACGCACACAAAAACCTCCTCAATCTCAATAAAAATCAACGCATCAAAAATATATCCGCCAGATTAATCAAGGGCATCACAAATATTAAAAATATCACATCAAAATACATCGCGAGACATCAGTCCTCAGTTATCACAATAATATCAAACATCAAATTCTTCAATCGAAAAGAGCGTCGCATTTTTCCAATTTTACGTAAACACAACCTTGAGCGAAGTTATACTCTCGACTCGGGAGGAAAAATTACTCGGCATAAAAATATTCACCGAACCATTACATAGAAATCTCAAAATATATACATCGATCAACACACATACCACACATACTCATACACACGATATCAGATCAACATTCATACGATTCAATAATTTACAATAAACAATTTGATACTCGTTTTACAAAAAAGACGTGCAGCTCTCTCGAACGCTGCCCGAGTAGCCGCAGAAATCCAGCCCCCAGGAAAGTGCAGGCACTGTACCCCGCAGTCCTCAAAATACCTCGTGCTCCCTCAGGAAAGTGCAGGGACGCGGCGTATTCCAGTACACGTTCGCAGACGCCTCGCACATCGAATCTCGATGTATTTTTTAGGTTCGGTCGATCCCGAAATCCGTGCTTATAAGAAACCTTAATAATTTTGGCTTCTCAACTCAACTTGATACGTTTCTTCGCCAATACAGCGCTATTATATTGCAGTAGCGTGGCTTTCTAACCCCGGACTTGCACAATGCGTTATCGTCCTTAAAAGGCTACTCAAAGTCAATTTTATACAAAAAGAGCACTGGGACCGACCTCCGACACCCTTTCGTAACCTAAATCGAATTTACCATTTAAATTACACAATCCCAAACAAAACCCGCGATCTATTCCAAAAACGCTTACCAGAAGTACGTGTTGCTGTTTCAATGGCTGGCCAACGAAAGGGGCGAGAGAACTCCTTTTTGCTAGACGAAGCAATTTTCCGGGGAGACGGAAGCGCGCACCACGTGACCTTCCGGCACGCAGCGACGCGCGCCGCCAACCCGGAAGCGGGAAAATTCAAATCCCCCTCGCGCCTTCCTCGAACCAATTACACCCACAACAACTTCGATATAGTGTCGACTTCTTTCATAACTCCTTTTCCCTATTGGTCATTGGGTGAGCGGGTGATTCCAAGTTTTCTTTCCTTTCGGAAAGTGCGAAAATAATTATTCTTTTTTGTTCAGAAGGAAATCGACTATAAAGGATTGCTTAATTTCTTTTCAATTTGTTTGGAACTGTATCAATCATAAACAAGGTTGGGTAAGTTACTTTCAAAAAGTAACCTAGTTGAGTTAGCAGTAATTCAGAGAAAAAGTAACTTAGTTGAGTTGGAAGTTAACGGCTCCAAAAAGTAGCTAAGTTAAGTTCAAAGTTATTAACTTTTTCCTGATCAAATTATTTCCAGATTTACACGAGTAGTTGTTTACTATCATTTTCGATGCAGGCACAAGACTTGACGTTTGTCGGAATTATTAAAAATTTTGAATTTTTGAATTGCTTTGGCTGCAGTCTAGAGTATTATTTTCACTAGAGGGAAGCATTGTTATCAGACGCTACGTTGATTAAGGCGGATTCATTGCTGCAGCGTTTTGGTTGCCGCGACGCCGAACGCCGAGACGTTGCGGCAAGAAACAATAGACTAGCTTGCCGCGGCGTTCTCCACAGGAGCCTTCGCATAGGCGCACTACTGAAATAAATATTTCGGTAACTTTGAAATTAATTTGTGAACTTCCAGTGAATACAAACAATGCAGAAACAATTCCATGTCATTGTTTATAATGAATTATCGTGTTTTTTCACTCGACTTGCAAAATCTATTACCAGGAATTCCGCGATACAGAAAAATTTATTTTATGCCCTGAAAAATGACATGTTTTTTAGAATATCGAATAGTTTTATGAGTGCTCGCTCCATAACAAAAGGTAAGTAAAGCTGGAAATTAGGGAAACCGACTGGTCACACGGGTCGCGAAGTAGGTACGCGTTTCTGCAGTTTTGCCTACGCGTGCGCTCCATGCGTGCGTGTGTCTTCACACAAGATTCGGGAGCGAAACTTGCGTGTTACATCGACAAGGGATTATCATGCAAATTTAATTCGATCAAGTTATCGACAAATTAACATTCTCCGACAACGACTTTTCTAAGCGGTCCTTTGAATTATTTAATCATCCATAATCGCCATAAAAACTTCCGTTATGAATTCATCTAAAAATAATAAAAAGTACGACACATTCTTTAGTTTCATTTAGAACTCGTTCCAATCCGTTTCACTTCCGGATCGGCCGAATCATATTTTTTCTGATTCATCGACGTAAGGGATCGTAAAACTCCATCGATATTTTCGTTAATGAAAGGCAGTGTATATTCGCACATGCCGTGTTTTGAAGGGTGGCCTATAGAGTGAAAATTGAGTGTTAAAATGAGCGAAATCATCAACAATCTAGATTACGCTCTTTTACCTTGAGATAAGTTTTGGGAACGCTCTGTAAAACATCGTAATTCGCTCTATAACGATGTACTTTGATGTGAAATAGAATTTAAAACCATAAAACACATATTTTTCATCGATAAATTATTTAAAAAATAAAAAATCGTCCATAATTGTGTCAGCCACATTTGTCATATACCGCGTGTTAACAGAGTTGCAAATGAAAATCACTTTTTCGTACAGTTAGGTTTATAGTTTGTATAACGCGCATTCGTTTTCACTAACAAACAGTTATAGATTAAAATGATTTTTAGTTAACTTAGAATCATAGTTTTAAACACGCGCTTCTCTTTTACCTGAAAAAACTTGCAAATTCAATATTTCAACAATAATAATTTAATGATTAAACAATAATAATAATAATATTGACGATAATAATAACAAGAATTGAACAATAATAATTCAATAATTCAACAAGTCCGCAAAAAGCCCAGAAAAGATGAGGGACATAGTAAACAACAACCTGCGTCGCAAGTGCCTAATTTTTTTTATCTAGCTACCGCCAAAGAGCGGAGCAGAGAACCCTGAGTTTCTACCTTACCGATAACTTGATAGAATTTGATTTTTATAATCATCCCTTGTCGATGTAACAAGCAAGTTTTGCTTTCGTATCTTCTTGTTTGGATTATGAAAGCAGTTTAATCATTTATGAAATGAATGATTTGGGAATGCAACAAGAAAAGATAGTCGACAATTGACTATGAAATTGTGGCAAAAAACACGCACGCATGGAGCGCACGGGTAGGCAAAACTGCACAAATGCGTACTTCGGGACCAGTTTGACCAGTCGGTTTACCTTATTTCATAAAACTATTTAATAGTCTAAAAAACATGTCATTTTTTGAAGCATGAAATAAATTTTTCCGTATCGCGAAATTCCTGGAGATAGATTTCGCAAGTCGAGTAAAAACACGATAATTGATTATAAACAATGGCATGGAATTGTTTTCGCATTGTTCGTATTCACTGAAAATATACAAATTAATTCCAAAGTAGCCGAAATATTTATTCCAGTAGTGCGCCTATGCAAAGGCCCCTGTGTAGAACGCCGCGGCAAGCTAGCCTATTGTTTCTTGCCGCAACGTCTCGGCGTTCGGCGTCGCGGCAACCAAAACGATGCAGCAATGAATTCGCCTTTAAGTGAAATAGACAAATTAGTTAAAATCAACGTTATTATTACCTTGTCCATTATGAAAACAAAGTGAAAACCGTGTCGCTTCTTAAATTTCAATCGTAATAATTTCTTACGTTGTCACTGTGCTTGTCGACATCTTCATCCGATGATTCAGAACTCGATACAATTGATTCCGTGATTCTTTTGTCGTTGATCAAAGTTCTAAGTTTTTCTTGAGAAACTTGGGACTCTGCAACCTTCTATAATACACAAATATAAAATCGTTAATACATTTCAAATCATAACAGTACTATAAACTTAATGTGCATGAAGTTAATAAATAGTACCAAATAAAATTAGTACCTTCTTTGCTGTCGTCCGCCAAGTACGAGCCGCTTTTGGTTTAGTGTCTTTCTCTATATTTGCAGGTGCATACAAGATTCTTTTCTACCTTGTTCTTTTTCCATTATTTACTTTTTCCGGGCTCGATTTAGTACTTTTTAACCTTTTTTTTTCTTTTTTGAGTCCGTTCAATTCCGTTTTCAGTGCACCATGGTCATCTGGGAAAAATGGATTTATGAAAAATATTTTTTCAACAGCGGAGCGAAAACGCGCATTTTCGCTCCGCTTGGGAGGGGCGAAAACGAGCGATTCGGAGTCCGTGGAATCGCCCGTTTTAGCTTCCCCCAAACAGCAAAAACCCGCATTCCCGCTCCCCTGTTGAAGAAAAAAGCATGTGAACCTCGAGAAAAAACGGGCGTTCGCGCCTTGTATAAAGTTGAGA
>JABFQM010003931.1:0-10553 GCA_022816865.1 Zelostemma sp. ZL-2020
TGTTAAAATTTTCAATTGTTCGTTACGAGCATTTTTGCACAATTTTTTCAGTGGCTTATTTTTTTTTCGTGAAGAAGAAGATGTTGTTAAATAAATTATACTGGCATATTAAATGTAATTAATGACGATGCGTTATAAATATTTTTTTTAATTCACCCTTGCATTAAAGTATCGATCCACCTTAATTAGAGCAACATTATATTAATTAGAATGAAAGATCATTACCCAAATGAATCTGGATAAAATGAGGTAAGCGTTTTTTTCCTTACGTGAGAAGTTTTTGGTATAAATAATGGATGAACCGACCAGAAGTCCTTTTCCTTTGCGCTGCGCGTAATTAGGAAAATGAAATCGAGCGGATTTCATTGGAAAAAATCCGCTGGATTGGCAACGGTTGCGCAAGGCTCGTAATGACCCTGCGCCATTTACGGAACGCTCGACTTTGGGTATTAGCTGAAATTGGGTCGAGCCTTTTTTCCCTCTATTCTGTTCAACGGCGTTTTTTACTCGGAAAAACAATTTTCTTACGAAAATCACCTGCGCGAAACGCGCTTGGAAATGTAATTATGAATATACAACGGCTCTTTTTCTCGCTGTTTAATGGCTCTTAATTAATCGCACGTTGCGCGAACGATTGACTGACATTCAGGTATTACGCTGCGAGGCCGCAAAAACGTTCACGGCCCAATCGACGCCGGTAATACGGCTCTCAGAAACAATAAAAACAATAATTCGTCCCTTCAGGTGCGGGCACATGCGCGCGGCCCTGAAGCGAGCCAATGGGAATTTTATTGTGAAGCGGGAGCACGGAAGGCGCGCCCGTATGAAAATTACGCTAAGCCATTTTTTGTTTGTTCCTTTCCATGTCTTTTCTTTCTGGGCTTCGGCCGATTCAGCCGTGATCTTTTGCCGCTCCACGGAAAGGGACCAAGGACGCTGTTACCGGCTTGCTTCGATATGTTTATGAATCGCGTGCGACGGGCTGTGCTCACTTTTCTCGGGCTTTTTGCCTCTGGAAACGAAGTTTTTTTGAAAATCCGAAAGGTTTTGATTGGGACTGCGAGCGATGAAGGGATGCATTCGAAGAATGATAGGAATTGAATGAACTTATTTAGACAGATTTGGAGTGAAAAAATGCACGACTTTTCGGGATCTCAATTTTTATTTCAAAAAGTTATTGACTAATGGAAACAATGGTTTTTGGATTTATTTATTCGATGCTCTGGGAACTTGTGAGAATTTTTTCGAGCGAAAGTATTGAGGCTTACTTATTGAAAAAGTGATTTGTGTGAGTGCGTGTATTCCTAGCGACACGCCCTTCGTTAGAAATCAACATTTCTGAACATTCAATTCTAATTAAAACTCGGCTCAACCGAATAGAAAGTTTCACTCGATTTTGAAAAGGAAACCAAAGGTTAACATGACTTAAAAAAGTAAGAATTTGCATGAAAATAGTTGACAAGTTTCTCTGTTTTTCTTGAAAAAACATACGTAGTATCTTCATTTTCGAATTTAACATCGAAAAAGCTTTGATAAGATGCAAAGAAGCTAAGGAAAACCTGGACCTGATATGAAAAATCGAAAAATGTCTCGGTATTTCTCGTGACAGGTACCGCGTTCGCGGGGTCCGCTTCTAACATCGCGTTGCCCATTGTGGAACCGCGAGACTTTTACAAAGTGGACGTGTAACAAATGCCCGACTCGCATACATTAGCCGCATTAATACCTGCTTGGATTTATTAATGCCCATATTATATTCATACGTATATAAGTTACACGGGGCGATGCTTTTGCGCGGAGCATGCGCCCCGATGATATATTCAGCGTCGCGCGTACGCCATTGTTCGAATGGCGAGGCTCCGCTTGGCCCTTTCATCTCTCTCGTTCCTCCGTTCTTACGAGGCCGGCTACGCAGGCAATTTTCTTCCTGCGTTCTCGTAATAAGTCTGAAGCCGACTACCGTCAGCTCGGAAAGTCGCGGTGCCTTTCAGCACGAGCTTAAAAATGCCTTATCGCGGCTACTCACTTTTGAGCTCGCTGTTCCAGAAATGCATTAGTAGGTACTCGCTTATTTATTCGGCCGTGCATAATTTTGCATCTACCGAGTTGTTGTTGCGGGATCTATGATCGATAATGATCCATGATTATTTCAACAATGAGCCATGATTTATTCGAGTCGCTTTTGATTGACTTTGATGCATGATTCATGCGCGATCTAAATTAGCAAATGATTCTATTCAATCAAAGTATCGGTATTTTCAATACGAGAGCGGCGGTGCACGCTCGAAATATCCACGCCGGCAGCGACTGCACAATCGTGCATTTCATTAACGCATTCGCGTTACGCGCGCGGTACAGCGTGTATACTTGTATATGCCCGGCAGAAAGTAACGCTCTCGAAGGCCGTCGATCTGGGACAACAATGCCGAACCCGCAGACCGTGTAACAATTCCGAAAGCCGCACGGTAGCACTCTCCCGCGGCGCGCAGCGCCCGCAGCTGTCTTCGGATCGAAGTGAAGGGATCGAGATTAGATTTCCGTATATCGCGGAACAACGCTCGAGCAAGTAGCGCAGGTGAACGCCGCGAAGGACGCGAAGACGCGGCCTGACAGTTGGACACGTCGACTCCGAGTCCAGAGTCCTCCAGGCTCATGTTAGTTGCATCAGGCGCATAATTTCGAGCCTCGAGAGCTTGGAAAAATGGATTTTTTGTACCGCCGAGAGCTTTTCGAGAGCGTGATAAAACGTGAGATTCGCTCGATACGCAAGCGTGACCATTGTAATGGTAATGCGGCTTCGATATATCAGAAAGAGAGCTCGATTTCTGCCTCGAACTTGTCCTTATCGTTGCGTGCTCGTGGGATCGGCCGATGATCCTGCCTGATTGGCGAGCTGCGCGGCGACGAAATATGGGCATGATTTAGTTTTTGATGTTTGATAAGCTTTCGATTCCAGCGATAGCGGTTTTTTTTTCCTCGTTATTGCTTCTGTATTATTTATTGCCGAGGTTTTTAATGGTTGACGGGGAGGAAAAAAGATCGCGGTGGAAGCGAAAAGAAATATAGGAAATGAAAGAAAATGTCGGACGGATTAGAAATGTAGTTCGATTATAAATCTATTAACGATGCAGCAAACCGTGAAATGATTCATTGCGTAAGCAAGAAATCTAATTAAGAGCTACTGCTTTTATGTGCAATCACAGCGCTTCGATACGGCTTTGAGTAATGCAAAAAGTGCTTCTGTTTTGGCGCGTTCAACAGGAAATCAATACCAATCGAGATGCATTTGTACCGCCAAATATGTACAGCGTTTTTTCTTATTTCCGCTGCAATTAAAAAACGTTTCCTCCATTTATGCGTGTTCTTTTGAATAATGATTTGTGGTTGAAAATTGGCCGTTTAAATTTTTCTTTTTTCTTTCTTTATCGATCAAATATTATTGAACGAAGAAAAAACCAATGAAATTTCAATAAAGTTGGATTGAATTTATTTTATTTTGATTGAATGATAACTGAATATTGATAATTAATTAAACTGACATTTCTCTCAATTTCGTTGGATGATATTAATGCTATTATGAAAAACAAAATTATTATTAATGAAGCAATCTATAAAATACAACGTAACTACGCGTTTAATCTTTTTTTTCACTCTTTCAATAAAAGCGAAAAAATTTACTCCGAAAGCAATCAAGTCGAATTGCACTCCAAGATTAATAAGAATTAAATGTACATTGAATAGCACTCCAGATTTAGAGCAAAAAAAACGCACTTCAAAAGCAATAAACTCGAAGCATAAAATGCAATTCCAGTCAAAAAGATTTAGCGTGTACAATGGAAAAAGTCCGGGATTTTTACGGGGTAAAACGTATAGCGCGCCGAAACAATTAGCAATGCGGAAAAACGAATGAGGCCGAGGCGGGTTTTCAGTGCATTATGAATCAATGGAAACAGCTCGTTAGCAGTCACGTAATGAAACGTTGAATAATTGCGCCGTTAAGCGAGAAGTCGATTTCTTTCGCGAGATTGTTGCGAGGCAGTGATAGTTTCTCGTGGATTATAAAGTCATCGCGCGAGGGTAGACGGAAAATCTCGGCCGAGACGGCTAATGGGAGCCCGAGAGAATCGCAGGTGTCTGGGTACAGTCGTAAAGACTGCGCTGCTGCTAGAAAATTTCAAAGGTCAGCCTCCGCTACGCCTTCCCGGCCTCGTTACCTTATACGCCATCCGTCTTCGCCGCTACGACGTCGCTGTTTGTGTTAGTCCGCGCTAACTTGGGGAATCGTAACTAACCCGTGAGCTGTCGCTACATCCTCATTGTTTATGAAACGAAGCTCCCTAACATCTACTCCAAAACACATTTTGTAACCTCCTCGCGGATTTATTCAACGTTTCTCCGGGGAATGTCGTTCGTTATTCAGCTACCGAGTCTGCTGGCTTCAAACTTGCCTCGACTCGGGACGTTTTACCCAACTAATACAGTTTTGGTTACGACTTCGGTCGCGCTTCTCGACTTTTACAAGCCCCGGGAAGTTTAACTTTTTAATTGGACTTGATCGAACTATTCTTTTTATCGAGTTTCGCGAGCTTTACAGGATTGCCAAAATGAACTGTTTTTTGATGTAGGGGAGAGTTGGCAGCCTTGGGCCATTTTTCGGTTTCCATTTTTTTTGGCAAGTAGAAAATGAAATATCAAAAAAAGAAAACAGCAACATCACAGTATAACTCTTTGACTCTAGTGTGAATTTTTTTTGTTGGATTCCTTAAATAATTTATATGTACAAAGTTGACTTGAAAATTTTTTGACATTTGGCCCAAGGCACCCTCATTGGCGGGTGCCTTGGGCCACCGTTTTCTACGCATTTTAGCATCATAAAAATGGAAAACAATTGAAGATTCTTTGACACAATATTGTTTGAACTCATAAAAAATTAATGAATATTGTTGTTTATGAACGAAATATTAGTTCGTTATTATTTTTTCGTAAATAAATAATGGTATTGAAAATAATGGTGAAAAATCTGAAAAATCGAATACTCTCATCTTAATTAATCTTTATTTGCGCCAAAATCATTCATTTGACGTTTTTCCGCGCCGATTTTTTCGGTGTCTTGGATTTAGCAGCTTTCCTTCCCTCCAAAACTGCAGCCCAAGGCACCCGATTGTGCACTTCAACACATATTTTTATGCAAAATTGTTTGCAAAAATTATTTCATAATAATATTAATGAAAATCTCTTCTCTGATGCTTACTCGAATGGTCTGATTCATTTTTTTTTAAATAAAAATTAAGTTTAATCAATTCTATTAGAGAAAAACTGTTAAAAAATTTACTTGGGTCTCTTGAAAATGAGGTATATTTTTTTTCAAGAAGACAAATCCAATTTTTTCGATGAAACTTGAACAAAGATCACTAAAATCACTTTCTCTACTCCCTGTAAAAAATTCAAGATTTTAACTTTAATAATTTTTGAAAAAAGACGGGTGGCCCAAGGCATACTCCGGCCCAAGGCTGCCGACTCTCCCCTATTTTGATTAAATTCCTTTCGTATTGAATGTATTTGAGAAACCAGACAGAAATTTGGTTAGGTAAGCGAGTAATGTTGTTGAAGTACCGTAAAGTCATAAGGAAGAGCAACGATTTCATTCAGCAAACATTAAAGCAGTTGTAAAGCGCTACTTTTTAGCCACTTAGGCATCCTTCTTCGCGCAATCTACGCGTTCATTTGCATGGCTATTAGGTCGCTCGTTTCTACCGATAATACCATTTCTCGCGGCCAATCACATTTTTCTCCCGCGGAGAAAATGAAAGTCGCGAAAGAAATGAACAATGCTTTTTATCGGGCGTAATTTTTTCCGGGAAAAATTGTGTCACGGAAGGAGCAAAGTTTACCGATGAAATCTGCAGATAGAATCAAGACGTACCGGAAATTCCGAGATAATAAAGTCGTACAAAGTTTAAAAGTTTCAGCCGTGTCTTTTAGCGCGAGGAGAATTGAAGACTGAAATATAGCGCTACGGCTCCATTAGTTTTCGAGATAATCGGGTGGTTCCTTTCAAGTGGGACGAGAATGTCGGAGACGACATCACAGAATTCGCAGTTGAACATTTCCTCCTTTCGCGTTCGATGTCGACTCGATTCGGAACATTTGCTTGATAAAAAATCCATTTGGAGATAAGAATAATTGTATTTTTATATTTTTTCGGAAGCTTTGTAAACTTTGTTGAGGAAATAATGCAAAATCTGTTTGTCGACGTTGCGTTTTTCACGTTGCCGTAATTGCATTGTACGCAGTTGTTCTTTGAAACGCCAATCACCGGGGACAAAACGCTCGTCCCCGAGACGAATCGCGACTTCGCTTCCTCGCGATTCTACCGGGGACAAATGGAATTTCGTTACGGTTTCGCTTCCGGGAAGAGTTTATTTTTCACCTCACATTTTTTTCAACACGCAATTTTATTGAATTTCCCCTGATCAAATGTAGATTAAAAAATACTGCAATATAAAGGAATCACGTCCATTCAATACTCTTAAATTCATTTTCGCAAATTTGCATTTTTCCAACGCGGAAAAAAATGGAGAAAAACAAGACGGAAGAATACATTCTCAAAATGTCGCATTTTTTCGCATTCTCGAACGGCGCGATGCAAGAGTTAAGCAGCTGCGGGCGTTGCACGCATCGCGGATACGTTCCAATGTCTCGGAGCTTGTAAGAGAATCGCCGGCAGAGAAAACGACGAGGTGCCGTGTACGCGCAGGTACGCGAGCCGGGGTCGTGAGCGTCACCTCCAAACGAGGGTCTCGCTGACGATTTGCATCCGAGAGCGCTGACTATTTCAGGCTGTCGAACACCTACACTTCCGCGCCGCGAAGGCGATAACGTGACGACAGGTAAAAGCAGAGAAATCGAACGTAATTTATGCGCGCTGCCAAAGTGCAGCAGGTGAGGAAAGGCCCGCGTTCGGCACGCGGGGAACGACGAAGCGTGCCATCATCCATCGATTAAACATTTTTTGTCCCCCTCAAGCTTTTCCGGCTTGTTTGCGGAGCCTTAAATTAACATTCTTCTTCGAGAAATTCGAATGCGCGTCGAAGCCGAGAATTAATAGAGCGTTTTTGCTTCGCCGAGCGCATTCGAAGCGAGATACGACAGTTTTCTACCGCGCTCTCCCCAGATATAATCGCTTATTCCATCCGGGACATTTTTTTCCGTCATTATTACCGATAAAATGTTAACCGCCGTAATAAAACGCGCGCTTTTCTCGAATATGAGCAAAGAAATTGCACGAGGATAATTACGGTAACGAACTGCATTTCACACGTAACAGGGGCACATTTCGGCACTTAATGAGGCTATTCTCATTCGCTGTTGAAGCGAATAAAATGGCAAAAATGTCAAGCCCGCTCGAATATTCTTTCCCGTGAAAAATTGAGAGCGGCATTGATTCCTAACATCATTTTTGTTCGCAAGTGTAATTTTAGATCGTAAACAATTTGTAGGTTTGCAAAAAGTCGATTCGGAAACTTAATTTCGTCCAATTAAAATGTCATAGTTTCTTTTTTTACAATGGAAGAAGCCGAAAGACACGTAAGAGAAGCAGCTTTCGTTGTAAATTCTCGGCTACGACGTGCGCAATAAAAAGTTGTCTCTTATCGGTACCGGGCCACCGCGAAATGCTACCCGCTGGCGCCACCGATGTTCCTTGTCGGTTATTGCGCCGCGATAAGAGGCGGTATTACCGCGATTTACACCCACGCGATTGTGCCTGTCCTCGCTTCGCGCGTCATACCGATCGGCTCCGTTATTAGGTCCGTTATTTCTTCTCTTTCACGGGAAGAAAAGCGGGTACCGCATTTTCCCGAGACGACGAAACCGTGGCTTCGAAGCTCCCAATTATGCAAATCGATTGCAAAGAACAAAACAGACCGCCCACGTGTTTTCGCGCGAACAATTCGACACGCGCTCGACCGTTATTCCCGGCCCTATAAATAGAGCGTTTATTTTCATCCCCGGCCACATTTTTTTGGCCTTTTGTCGTGTCATTGGATGTGAACCCGGAAAACTCGAAAACCTAGGGAAAATTCGGAGAAAGTCGAGGGCATTTTGCATGCAAATTCAAGCGGCTACTGCGGAATGGGTTTTAAATTTGAAAGACTTTAACGAATCGAAGTGAAATCCGTTTCCCCAATGGCAAAGATCGGTATCGGGACACGCCGAGTCCCCGAGTGCAGTGCAAGAAAATGCGTAGGAGTCGGGCAAGTTACTCAACCACTTAGGCCTTTTACAGCGACTGCTATTATTGTCGAACGTGCTAATAGATCGGCAGCTTCTATTTGCTCTTCAACAATAAATTATCGATTATCGTACATCATGCTGTCATCGTAGCCATGTGCGTGCAACGCGCCTGCATCAATCATTTTTCTTTTCGCGATTACGAAACTCGCTCTTACAAATCCGTATTTTCCGAGCGACGGGACCCGTGTTTGACGATGCAATTTATCGTTGGGTTTGTGCGAAGGAGTGACACGCTCGATTGCGAAATCGACGGCAATGTCAACGAGGCTAATAATCCATGGCTCGTTTTATCGCTCCTTGAAATCGGATCGGCGTTTTCTGCTTACGAGTCGAAAGCAACCGGTCGCGCGTTTGCTCTTCTCTTCCGCGCTATTTCGTAAGTCTTCTTCTTGCTTGCGAAATTCTAGCTTCGCGTCGAATGCTCTTTTACCTTTGCTAGTTTATGCGTTCAATTAATTACCGATGCGGGGTTTTACGAAGAAAAAAACTGCATTTTAGTCATTTTAGATACCGAGGCTTGGTATTTTAGTTTGCCAAATTGATTGATCGATAAAGTTCTTTATTATTTATTTATTTTATTTCAATTCAAGAGAGACACAAGCAAATTTTGTAATCTTGAAGATGATTTGCAAGTGTCGATCGTAAAATGGAACCATAAAAGCGCGAATGAATTGAAAAAAATAGTATCATATTCGCGGAAATGCGCGATAAACGATTTAACGCAACTGGAACGATGAGAAACGAGACAATTTACAAAGTTAAAATTGACTGCAATTACCCGCGGTGATATAAAACAAATCGTAAATATCTCAAGGCGGCCCTTTGACAAGAGAAATGAGTAACGCCTCTCGAAGCGTGTTACGATTTCCATCTCCGATTTATGTCAACGGCGGATATTATATCTTCAAATGGAGAATTTAACGTCCCATTTCGGTCGCGCA
The DNA here is from genome assembly GCA_022816865.1 of Zelostemma sp. ZL-2020. Classification (NCBI taxonomy): domain Eukaryota; kingdom Metazoa; phylum Arthropoda; class Insecta; order Hymenoptera; family Platygastridae; genus Zelostemma; species Zelostemma sp. ZL-2020. Next base: position 9,237 of record JABFQM010003931.1, read on the forward strand.
GAATTATTGCATCGGTCTCGTTTCGTGCCGTTCGGCGATCTTATCGTAAAATTTCCGCGTCCGGGCACGGCTCGAGGGCGTAATTAGCATAAACGTACTTCGCCGAATTTACGCGAGGGCTCGCGATGTAAACTTACCACTCGACGCGTTCCCGAGCCTTCGATGCGATTCGTTCCGTAATTCTTTCGCATCGTTTCACTTCAAATCTATGCTGTTTTCGATGGGGGCAAGAAGCGCTCGTAAACGTTACGCGTGTCGTAAAATACGTTATATACTAACCCACATATCACTTAACTTTATTCTTCGAGCTGAACGAGATGACCCAGTTTTATTCAATTATCAAATTTTGCAAACGAGGTGTAATGCAATACAAGTGATAAACTTGTTTAGCGGAAATCTTCATTTTCATTGTCGAATAAATTCTTTTTACATTGAAATACATTGATAGAGTAGAACGGGGCGAAACCACCATGGGGCGAAACCGCCAATTTCGTTTTTCTGACGTTTAAAAAGTCGTATAAACTTGAAGTTTATGGACGTCATTTATCAAGAGTTTCAAGCCTATAGTCAAAATGGCTGCTGAATTACAGTGACATTACTAAAATTGAAAAGTGTGTTATAACTTTTTGATCGTGTTTACACTTTAAGTTTTTGTGGTTTTCAGTTGAAAATGAATCGGTAGATATATTTTTTTCTTAATTTAGGTGTTGCGGATCCGATGGTGTAGTTTATTTGGTTAATTTTTATGTGATTCGGGCATGATGCTGACTTTTATTCCAAAAGTGGTGGTGGGGCGAAACCAGCAATGTTTTTTTGTGCGTTCTATATGTTTTCTGCACATGTTACATCATTTATTTAATTTTTGACTGTGCGTTCACTAAATTCTACCATTATTTTGTGAATATCAGCATTGTTTTGACTTTATATTCATTTATTTATTTAAAACGCTTTGAAGCAAAAAAACACAACAATACAAGTAAAATGTACAATTTTTTTTTTGCATTTTCTTTCAAATAAAGGTTTTTCTAATTTTAATTTTTTTCATTTTGTGTTATTTGGCCTTTATCATGTCAATTATGGCATTTTTTTCATTAAAAAACCACCAATTGGAAGGGTCTCTCAGAATGGCTGTAGCTCGAAATCTAGAAGAGATAGGGAGTTGCGTTTTGGGAGTAAAATGTAGCCAAAGAATCAATCTTTCAAACGCAGTTTAGTTTCCACCTTTATTGGCTCTAGATCCGGAGTTACAGTTCGAAATATGAAAAATTGGTGGTCTCGCCCCGCTCTACTCTATTGCTAAATTGATGACATACACGG
>JABFQM010003932.1:0-10549 GCA_022816865.1 Zelostemma sp. ZL-2020
TTTTTTGTGAAGAAGAAGATGTTGTTAAATGAATTATGTCGGCATATTGAATAAAATTTATTATGTTGCGTTATAAATATGTTTTCCAATTCACCCTTGCATTGGGCGACCGGACTACTTTAAATTACACAAAAACCAATTTCGATATTGCGAATATTTTCGTTTCGTATTAAATGCATCATCGATTCATTCATGAACGCTATTTTTGCGAGGCTCAGCTCCCGGAAAAGGAGCATCTAATCAGCACTCGAAACAGCAAAAAAGACGTTCGCAAATTTCCTTTATTCTATAAGCTCTTAAGTCCGCTGAAAGAATGTTCTTCGCCTCCCTCGTCGCCGCGCGGATGAGAAAGAGTAAGCGAAAGGCTCGGGTACGAAAGTGTCGGGGAAATATTCCGTGGCGTGCAAAAAGTGACGCGCTATTCCATTATCCTCTTTGGCGCGATGCAAAACCGGTCGAAATGATTGGATTTTTATCTGCGTCCGATCGGTCTTGCGGCTTCTCGGGCTCTTAGCCGTGGCTCGTACTATCGCGTACGGCTGAGCGCATCCTCGTGCCTAGCTGTGTGCGTTGGGCTGCAACTTTGTGTGAGGGGCTCGTTACCGTGTGATTCATCCAGGTACATTGCACCCGCTTGCGCTACCTCGTGCGTTTACATCCGACGTTCTCCAATTTTACATAGTCCGCGTTGCGGAAGCAATTCGTCGCCGATGACACGCGATAAGCCATCTCGCGATGCCGTCGGCGCGAATATTCCACATAGGGCAGTAATTTCGCTTCGTTACATCTGCAGCAAGCAACTGCGAAATGCAGCATTATTCACCGTGTTGTTTCGCATGTTTACGGCAATCCCAAGACGCGGAAAGGAATCAGGAGTCGCAGGGAAATTGATGGGATTCGCTTTTCCCTGCACGATTGGATGATCCGTGTTGATATTGGCTTTTGCTTTCTCTGTTTTCCAAAAATTCGAATTTCAAAACAGCAGGAAATAGTCGAGTATTTGATTGCGAGAATCACCTAGAAACAACTTTTTAACCTTGAAATAATTCAAGAAGAGGCAATTGGTCAAGGAAAGTCTTCGTCGAATCTTGGTCAGCAGGAACATTCGACGCATACATATGCATATGCACATTAAAATAAGCACAGTTCCTCCCTTCGTACACCCCGCGGCACGAAGACGCAATAAAAAGTGCAAAAAGAAACGAGTTGGAGAGGGGGCCGCGCAATCCTACCCTGCCTTCTCTTCGTCTTTCGCAGTCCTGGAGGGATCCGTCGACGTTGCAGTCGCATGTGAATTATTAAGAACCATAGCGGCGTGTGGCAATTCTGTTCAAACGATCCTTGTCGCTCCTTCAACCAGTAATTCTCCTTGTTACATTCTTTTTCCGCTTTCTCTCTCTCTTTCTTTCCTTGGCTAAAAAGCCCTCTCGCGTTGCCAAGTCGTCCTCTTCCCGTGTGGCAGTCACACTCGCGAGCTCCTTCCCTCTTTCTTATTCCTTCGACTCCGGACAACTCGGTGCCACTTCGTATCTCCGCTCTTGCTCGCACCACAAGAGCAATGAACTCTCGGCTCGCTATATCATCAGAACTCTGATGCTACCAATATAAACACTGACGCACACCCGCGACGCGTACACGCTCCACACGCACGTGTACTCGACGTAAGCGATGCGCGTTACATAAGTACGCACTACAATTTTCACGCTCCGAAGGTTTCATTTTTTTTCACATCATTATCGATGTCCCGTCGATTGAATGAAATTTATTGGACGACTAATTAATTCTTCATCGTTAATCAGCTGTGTATTTTATAAAGCCTATAACGCATTGCTGATTTATTGGGTTTTTGCATCGAATAACTCGTTGGAAAAAGTTGCGGGATTTCGGTTGGACGTTGAAACTGGAAAAGGCAATTCGCTAGTTAGTATTCAAACGCGCGACGATTGGCGCTCGGAGAAAAAGTAAACCTGCCGCGAAGTCGCCATTAGGGACAAAGTGATGTACCGCGGAAGAACTTGCCAATCCTCGCCCAAAAGAGCATGAATCGGTACAGGAGATTTTATTTTTCGAAAGTTTGGAACCTGAGAGTTCGTATACTCGATGCTTCGAAAATTCTTCGCTTCGTAAATCAATATGAGAATGAAACGAATACGAAGAGATGCATTTATAATGTTCGCTTCGTTGTGGGTTAGAAAAAAGTAGCGCGGTGTCGAATGAAATTTTAACGCCAGACCCCTTAATTATTCACGCAACGAGGCGATCATGCAACGGTGAAATTAAGCGAGATCTGTTAAGAGCCGTAGATCTGCGTGCTTCACACACGAGGGCCGGGCGTTTGTGTGTTGGTACACGTTTCCGCATGCCATAACATTTACAAGGGGACTCTGGCGATACACTGCGCTGTTCGTCAAAGCAAGGCCATTGTTACTTTTTTTTCTCCGATACGCTGTGCCTGCAGTTCAATGAGCCAGTTACCCAGTTGTATTTCTCATTCACTTCTCTATTCACCCGAAATCGCAAAACGGGAAAATTCCCGGGAAATCTGGAAACGCCCGAGCTTTTTTGGAACTCGCGGAGTTATCGAAAATGGTCAACGACCATCCCAATTTCCCTTCGGCATTATTTTCATACGCTGAAATCGTGATGCAGAGAGAATTCACGGAACTTTGCGGTAAGCGAACGCTAATAATATTCGCTTCCTGCAACTCGCTCGTGTTGCGATTATATTAAATCATGGAGGCGCGTATATCCCTGCTTTTTTGTACTATTTCAATTTTCCTCTTCTCCGCGAGTCAGCCTTTAATCAGCGCATATGACGAAAAATAAACGTGGAACGGTATCTCCCACGGGAACGTATTCTTTTTTTTCTTCAGCTTCGACTTTTTACTCTAATTCGTTTCTCCGCCCATTCATTTCTTCATTCTATCGAACGCTTTCTATCACTCGGTTCTCTGTTCAAGTTCACGCTTTGATCATTTGATTGCTCTGTTTCCAAGTGTTTCATTCTGATGATTGATGATGCTCGTCTTGGAGTTTTACGTATTTCTCTGACATTTTGATTGAATACTTAAAAAGTGACGGGGAAAGGCGAACTCAAGCCACAGGAAAATCTATACACTCGAGCAAAAACTGGTTTGATGTCTGTGAAGAAAGTGGGATTTCGATTCAAGAACCAATTTTTCTCGATAATAATATCTGCCCTGAAAAAAGCCGTAGTTGTTCAAACTACATTAAATTTGTAGATTGAATAAAAAATTGATCGAACCAAGCTTAAACTTGTCGACTGTTGTTATTTCCTACCTAACAACGCGTAGTTCTCTTCGATAACAACCTATGTAAAAAAGTTAAGACCAAACTAGACTTAATATTAAGCAGATCTGACCTAGATTAGACTTGATATCCCATTTCATCGCTGAATTCAGGTATCATTTGAGCCTAATCGAGACAGCCCGAGCCTGAATCAGACCTTGTTATGATTAGATCTAGTTTAAGCCTAACTTTTTCACGACCTCTAGGGCAACGAAGATTCTTCCGCGTCAATCGCGTCTGCTTAAAAGTCTTGAACAGCTGTTTGAAGTTTAAAGGCAAGGTCGCAGCCTCGTCATTCTTAAGTACATACGCATGTAGCGTAACAGCGCGTGCATCCTCGCACGCATGTGAGAATCGCGTTCACGTACGCTAACGCCAAGCGAGAGTCGAGTGCAGTGTACTCATACACGAGGTTCGTGCACCGCACGAGCGATATGTACTTCTCTATCCATTGCGTTTTACGGAACGGCCTTCCCAACCAGCGCAACGTTGCAGTCACAATCGCATGTAGAAGCAGTCATATAGTTACTGTCACACGGCACTTGGCTATAGTTATGTAATCCGCCGACTCGTATGTGTTCATGGTCAAGGTTCTCTTTCTTATAGCTCGCGAGCATACGTTATATGCGAGGAGTCGCCCAGAGAATGGAACAAGCATATTACGCTGCGTCCGCATCGATCGATTAGCTTCGTACAAAGCACTCCGCTCGTGCTGTTCGTCGAGGTATTCATATCCGCAGGTTCCCGCTATAGAAACGTTTTTAAATTTCTTTCTATGCAGGTGACATTCGGTAATCTTAAATAGATCTCGAATTATCACAGAAATTCGTGGTTATAGGAGAAGAACTAAAAATATGTGCTTGATTAATAGCTTAAGCATTTTCAGAGCTCGTTAGACCTAATCAGTCATGATCACGCCTAATTAGGTATAAATCAGATTGATCAGGCATGATTAGACCTGATTAGGTATAATGAGTCGAGATTCAATCTTTTTCCGAGTTCTTCTCCGGGATAAAAAGTAATCTCCTGGGAAAATATGAATCAGGATTGTACTTGGTTAAACTTGGGCTTCATCGGGCATGAATTTACTCCGAAAATATCCGATTTCAATTTGGGATGAATTTAAATTTCAGACTTGTTTCATTGGATGCTTGATTAAGTTTGAATCATTTTTTCTCCGGAAACGACACGCGATCCTGATTGGAAATGAAACGAAACAGGACCATGGTTTCACACAAATCTTTGCTAATTGGATATCGTCAGATTGTTGCCTGATTAGAATAGAAGCACAGGCAAGAACAGGGTGCGCCTACTTAGCGTAGGCGTATAAATTCGACGGGTCGTGAGTGTCAGACTACACCGGCGAACTATCAGCAAGGAGTTATATTCGGCGAGGTTTTATCTCGAAAGAATTGCGAGAGCGAAGGAGATTGCGGAACGAGTGTTCCCGGAGGAGTACGTATCGTCCTCGACGAGCCATCGTGAGGTCGCGCTGACAAGGCGCTTTGTGAGAACTGTCTTATCCCTGGTTGAGTTTCGACATTGAGCGAAAAGCACTGGAACGACATTTTAATTGCCCGGAGATAAAACGAAATTTATGTCTTATCCTTAAATTTGAATGCGCTGCTCTTCGCGTCAAAGGGGGAAAAAAGTTCCGAGCGGTGTCGAGAACAATGACATTCCGGAAAAATGCTGCACGGAGATCATTGGCTTAATGTACTAGCGAAAGTTTAATTTCAACATCAGCAGCCGCGACTTTCCCTTTCATATTCATAGCGTCATTTCCAAAGAGCAATTGTTCCTGAATTCGCGCTTTCTATAAGACCATTATCTGCCGGGTGTTGCGCCTACTTTTTGCCGTGTTCGAGAACAGAACGTTTGCCCTCATTAACCCATTATGCCGGATTCGATCAATTATACTTACGTAATGGTATCTGCAACGTCTATAATCGGTTATCAGAGAAATCGGACCAACCGGAATTCTATCTTTCGCTCAACGTCTGCGGGACGGTGAAAGCATAGTAATTTGCACTTTGCATGTACTCGCATTGCACATTTCTACGCATTGCGCAACATTGTGTCGAAGAAAATTTTACCAAACAAGTACGGACTTGGAACGCGATCGCGTCGAAACGCGCTCCGGTAATTAATAATTCATCGGCGATTGTATAACTTTCATTGCGCAATTCATCTCTCGCTTCTTTCTTCCGAGATCGGAAGAAATCTCTGCGCTTGTGAGCATTTTATAACATGCAATTTCTCTTTCTATTTTCCAGGTAAGTCCAGATTCTTTGTCGCGCGAGATTGCTCAACCGTAGCTGGGGTGTAAGTAGATATTTTTAGACCAAATAAATTTACATGAACATGCTTCGCGGAAAAAAGCGTATAATCCGACGTTTTCTCTGATCAGAAGATTCAGTTATCCAGGGAAAGAAGTTCAGATCTGATCATGTCTTCGATCGTACCTGACTCAGATTCAATTAAATGATCCAGGTCTGATGAGATCTAACTCTTTTTTCCGGGTACCATAAACAAATTTATGGTCAAGCGAAGAATGATTCGTAATCTATGTTTTCTGACTGGCACAATGACGTCAGAATTCTGGCGGTAGATAGCATATTTCAATTCCGTGTACCTATTTCAAGGCATTATCTCGCTTGGCAATCGAATCTCGTCAGTTTTAGCCTAATTCGTTTAATCTCGATCAGATCCGTGGTCTCGCAAGAAAGCAAAGCCAATGCTAACGCGGGATAAACGCCCACGGCGCGGTGTTATCTCAACAAAGAGCGGTTCGAGCGGCGAACTATGGCTCCCGTCTAACACGTAAAACGGCTTGCAGGAATTGAATGATGACGAGAGAATTGTTTTCTGGTGCCTTAATAAGGTTGCGCAACAGGCGCAAACACGGCGAGTTATGCATGTGGAATCGCGTGTATTAGCCGTAAGCGGTTACGCGAACGCGGAAGAGTCTTACTCGCTCGGAGAAACGGCAAGTGGGGTACGTAATTCGCGACAAGTAAGCGCGTAACGCGAGCGCTCTCACGCGGTTGCTCATGCATGCGAAGAAAGCTTTTTAGCCGCGAATGCGAGACGATTATCGACGTGATTGATGAGATTTTCGCTCGAAATATGAGTTTGGCATGAGCTGTGTTGGACGTGATTCGATCGCGAATTAATGAAGCTTTCATTCTGAGATTTGTCATTTTTTTATTAGTTAGTTTCCGATGTTCCAGGAAATCAGGACTTGAACATGTCCAGTTTTTCAACTATTCTTTCGTAAAATCTTTACTTGGCGTACATATCCTATAATGTACCATACATTTTTATTTTGGGTTTCGAAATTCGTACTTGATCATGGTCGAATAATTTTTTCCGTGATTCAATGGTTCATTAGCTGTCCATTTTTCATGATAAAATTGTGATTTTTGCGAGGGACACTGACCTAAAAAGACCTGCTTAATCTCGTGTCTGAATTCTCGATGTTTTAAATCCTCGACTGACCATGCGAGCTCAGTTCCAAGCATCTCGGAGCCGTGCAGTAGACAAATTTCGTTCTTCCGAGCAACCGCTTTCTTCCCCTCGTCTCTCTTTTCTCGTCGTTTTGTCGGACGTTCCGACCAGCTCGACTAGTTGTGGAGGGCAAAAGTGTGCAGGGGGTCCTCTATCTTAGCTCTTGAACGTACGTGGAAACACGCAGACGCGCGTACAGAGACGGAAGAAGAAACATCTCTTGGTAGGCGCACACGTTGCTTAGAGATAAGAGGGAGGTAGAAAAAGGCACGCGCTGGCTCGGTCGAGCGGAGCTGTCTCGCATCTTCTCCCTGCTCGTTTCGTGATCCATGGCCTGTCCCAATCTATGCTGCTCCGGCAAAAGGAAGCAATGCAAAACGCGGGCAAACACTCGGCTTAACCCAGTGAGGGGCCTCGGCTACCAGAATAACTTGTTCCGCATTGCATTATTACACGGTTTATTTTTGTGTGAGACATCTCATGTTCATTCGCGCGATTTTCCTGTTACTCTCTTTTCTCTCGCTTCGAATGTTTGATGCTAAAAACGTTCCCGCGACGTAACTTTTTCCTACCGATCGAATCAATTATTCGACTCGTTCGATCATCGAATACGTTTCCAACTACTTCCGTATCAACTTTTATGCAGTTGCGGAGTTATAATTACCTATTCAAACGTGCCTAGAATGGTATTAATCGGCATAGAAACTGAATGAAAAAAGAAGTTGAAATCGACGACTTTGTTTCTATTAATACTTCATTCATTTAACTCTCGCTCGTAGCTATTGATCATGTTAATTGTTCCGTAATCACCGAAACCTTTATTCGCAACACACACTAACGTTCATGAAATCGATAATCAATGACGTAGAACCTCAATAAAAAAAGCTCTTGTAGAAAGTTGATACGCGATCGAGATAAAACAGCGTTCATAATTTATCGAAGGCTTTTGTTTCAGTTACAATATAATTGTTCAGATTACGTTTCTATTCAGTTGTCAGGTAAATTTGCTCCACGGACCGAACAGATAGACTAATTGAATTATCTTTCAATTCAACAAACCAGAATTGTTCACGAAAATGCAGTTATTAAATCCAAATCTCCCTGTGATCATGACTGGAAAAAATTGATGAATTTTACGGTCGAGTTGGAAAGTAATCGATGAAGCGATGATCCTTTCTTTGCCTTTTCAAATCAAACGGCAACAATTAGCTAAAGAAAAGCTAAGCGAACTGTGCCATCTGCATTGGAGTTTAAACCATTCAAACAATTCCCGATAATCCCTCGGTCCACAATTTTCAACATTACCCAGCGTAATCGATAGCTCGATAATTCATCGTGGATTCTCGGAATGCAAATCCTCGTACCCGAGAGCGGTTGTCGGAGCGTCTTTCTCCTCGACAAAGTTGCCTGATCGGCTTAGTTAGAGCAGCACGTGCACGCATCCAGGCTGCATCTGCTCTTTGTTCATAGATTTTCAGCGCGCGGTGAGCACATAGAAACATGCTTAATGTTCCAGCGCTCTCTGTACTCTCGCTGAGCGAGAGGGATAGGAGGGCCCGGAGCGGTAACACTCCGATCCCGTACGTGCACGTACAGCGCATGGGTGTGGCCGCGAATCTATGGGAAATGGCAGAGGTGAGGGAGCTTCGGCCGGTTATGTGGATCTGATAGTCGCTGCTTAGGATCGACTCGAATAAATGCGCGATTAAACGTGAATAGACGTTGGATTCCCGCGGGCAAAGGCCAATGCAAGCACGTCGGATACAACGTTTCTACTATTGCTTTGTGCATGAACGCCCGCGCGTTTCCTCTTCCATTCTCGCGGGGCCCAGCAACAAAAGGCCCGCGATACGCGCCATCAGCGACTCGGATTAAGCGCTTCATTAAGCCACTTCGAGGAGCGGCGTGTACTTTTTTTTCTTGGCGAACGGAGAGATTAATTCCACCGTCGAAATGCGTTTTAGATTTATTCACCGTCCTTTTTGACTCCATCGAGAATTAATTTGCAAAGTCGCTTTGTCGTCGGGCACGTAATGAATCGGCCCGAGAACGGCGTCGCGATAAATATGGCGAGGAGAAGACAAACCCGGAAATCTCTCTTCTCGGGCTCCGCCGCGGAGAAACGTCACGGACTGGTTCCACGTTTCACGTACGCGGACCACGAGATCCAGGAAACTGCAGCTGCGGCAACAGCCTCGGTACCTACCAGAGGCCATTACCTACTAGCCGTATCGGCGATGACAGGAAGTAAATCCCGCTTGGTAAAACGCGGACGGACGTGAGATACAACGAGTGCTTTCGTAGCTAAAGAGAATATATTGACATGTCGGACTCTCAATAGTCGCGTTTCTATAGTACAATAGGATCGCATTTTTCACGTTTTCGCATCTTATTACAAACGAGGATTTTTCCCTGTATCTTCGGCTCGTTTAATGGCATGACCAGAGAATACTTTCAATTATATGCAAATAGGGAAAACATGTTTGTGCTTGTACTTAATTAGAAAATATACGAGAAATAAGAGAAGATGCAAATTTCTCTGTTGATTCTCAGATACGTTGAAATTTCTTTATTCATGGACTTTTCGAAGATTTTTATTACCCAGGAAATGGCCTGAAGAGCTCTAGTTTTGGGTCTGATCAGACCGAATTAGATCGGAAGAGCCTACTTTTCAGGTTTGATTGGATCTGTTTGAACCTGATCGAATCTGATCACGCTTGATCAGATCTGATGTAATTTTCATTCTCAAGATGGTCAGTTCCAATTAAACGCGGTAGAAACTTGGTGAGATCTGATTGAGTCTAAACGGGCCTGATTAGATCGGAACCATTTCTTCCGTACTGAAAATATTTTTTCGGGTACATTGAAAAACGTTGGAATGATTTTAATATTATTTCTAGTAAAGCTATGCATCCCAGAAAGATTTCACACACTTGAAAAAAAATTCCTAATTTTCTCTACTTAAGATTCGAACTCGGGACCCGATACTAACCACGCTCATGTAACTACCGCACGTTATAAACTTTCAATATCGTCTCAAATTACCGAGTAGGTAATAAGGGTAATTTGTGTTTAAAGCATTTTCCTACAAAGTTTTCAATGCTATCATTACTTCAAACTATTCATTTTCAATACCGACGGGTAATTTATGTTAATTCTCGCATTTAATAAGTACGTACTTGATACGTAATGCGTATTAAATTCGGAAAATGCAGCGGAAGACGATGCATACTATGTTTATATGAAATTTGAGGACTGCGTGGTAGTGTGTGTATTGTTTCTATTAATTCTCTTAATTAATTTACTCGTACCTGGCATTTAATGTACCCTGACGGCGTAAATGGGAAACTGCAAGAATCTACTGCACATGAATTACGAATTCCCACAATATGTCACGAAACATTACTAAATACTGCATCTCGCTTCATCCTTCACTGCGAATTAATTCAGCTACTGGGTAAAGATACGAAATGATGAAAAAAATGCGACCAAAATTGTAAAAAATACAAGAAGTTTATTGTCTGCTGTTTTGTAACTTTTTGTAATATTTTTCTTGTACGTCAAGAAACTGAATGCTGTTTAAGATACAAAGTGTATTAAATTTATGACAAATTTGAAACATTGTAGGGTAAATTCGGGAGAGATGGGCCACCGGGAGAGATGGGCCACTCTTTCCCATTTCCACGTCCTCCACACTATCGTGCCCATTTTTCGTGCTAGTGCGTGTGAT
>JABFQM010003933.1:0-10548 GCA_022816865.1 Zelostemma sp. ZL-2020
TGGCAAATTCCCTGCTCATCCACATCAGTTCTTCTCGGTCCTACATACTACAATATACAGGCCGGAAAACAGTTAGCAAAACACCCATGTTTCAACAACCCAATTTTTTTCGCATATTTAAATCGCAAATAAAAAGCGGCAAATTGTGAGCATTTTAGACTTTCTTAATTATTATTTTTTACATGGATGTTTCGCTAACTTCATATAAAGTTAGCGAAACACCCAGTTTTGGAAAAAGTTTTTGAGCAACATTTTTTTTCGCGCAACTAAATAGCACATAAAAAGCTGCAAATTTTAGGCCTCTTCGACGTTTTCATTTATCATTTTTTACATGGGTGTTTTGCTGACTTCATATAAAGTTAGCGAATCTTTTCGCCAAAAATAATAAATCAAAAAATGCGAGAGGCTCATAATTGCCACTATTTCGTCGTAAGCTAATCCACAAGGGATTTCAAGTGCGAATTGAATGAGTATTTTGGGCGAGCAGTTTGGGCGTTTTTCCATCAACTTCAGTCTTTTTTCAGCGGAAAATCGGGAAGAAAAAAAACTATTGCAACTCGGAAGCAATAGTCGGCGCAATTATTTAGCATTTTATTAGCAACCAATGAATACAATGGCCCGATTCTTTTATCGAGCAGTTTGGGCGTTTTTCCACCAACTGCAGTCTTTTTTCAGCGGAAAATCGCGCAGAATAAAAACGATTGCAACTAGGTAGCAATAGTCGGAGCAATCGTTCAGCATTTTATTAGCAACCAATGAATACAATAGCCCGGTTTTTTTATAGAGCAGTTTGGGCGTTTTTCCATCAACTTCAGTCTTTTTTCAGCGGAAAATCGCGCAGAAAAAAAAAACTATTGCAACTAGGAAGCTATAGTCGACGCGGTTAATTAGCATTTTAATAGCAACTAGTCTCTAAACAAATGGGATTGCTGTTATTGTTGATTTAAGGCATTTTTCCATAAATTTTTGAACAGAAAGTGGTTTGAACAAAAATATAACAGAAAAATTGGAAAGTTGACGCAATTATGAAGCATTTAATTAGCAACTGATAAATACGATTGGCCGATTTTTTATTGAGCAGTTTAAATTTTTTTCCGTCAACTTCAGTCTTCTTTCAGCGGAAAATCGCGTGGAAAAAAAACTATTGCAATTAGGAAGCAATAGTCGGCGCAATAAATTAGCATTCAATTAGCAGCTAATTAATAAACTAGTCGAATTTTTCTGACTCAATTATTCGAAATTTTTCCGCCAACTTCAGTCTTTTTTTAGCAAAAAGTCGGGTAAAAAAAAAACTGTTGCAGCATAAAAAAAATTTTTGCGCAATTAATTAGCAATAAATTAGCATTTAATTCCGAAGTACACGATTTTTAATTCCGCCCATCTTTACCCGCCAAAGTAAGGGACGTTCGACTCTCGTCGCTCGAGCAGCCCATAATAATTGTCGTAGGTCACGGTTCCCCGTTCCGGCGATTTAAACCTCACGCTCTTTTCGGACCGTAAATTCTCCAACTCCTCATCATTTTTGCACGGATTTGATCATAATTTCATAACTTTACTACTTCATTTGGGAAAGAATTTTATGTAAATATTTTGATGAAGTCGCGATATTTTGATTAAAGTCGCGAGAATGAAATTGAAAGGCCGGATTCTAAAAGGGGACTCGCGCTCGAGAACGCCAAAAAGTATAGTCCACTTTCTAAAATTAGGCTCGAAAAAAAAATATCAAGATTTGATGAAACAAAAAATACAGCCTTATAGAGGTCACTGAGGTGGATGTTTTTAATGTAGGTATAAAATATTTTTCCATAATCATTATTTTGTAAGATAAAAAATTAAATACAAAAAATTTCATAACCCAAAATCGATGTTTTTAAAAACCTAAATCGCGAAATCTTAGCCACATATTAACCGATTGCTTTGAAACTTGGTAACTGAGCTCATTATACTTTGGTCTTGCCGATAAAGTCATGAAACATGCTAAAATAATTAACCGATCAATAATATTGAATTGCAAAGACGTGCCGGTCAAAATCCGTGTTTTGCGACATTCACTATCGGGGGAAGTTTTGAACGGTTGGAGTTTGGAAAAACTTCTATCGGAAAAGTTTTTCGTTATCGTTTAAAGAAGGTTTTGACAAAATTTCAAATTTATCCGAGTGTAAGTTTTCGAGAAATCGATTTATTAACAAAAACGCTCAGCGTTAACGAAAAACTCTTTCGATGGAAGTTTTTCCAAACTCCAACCGTTCAAAACTTCCCCCGATAGTGAATGTTGCAAAACATGGATTTTGACCGGCACGTCTTTGCAATTCAATATTATTGAACGATTAATTATTTTAGCATGTTTCATAACTTTATTGGCAAGACCGAAGTGTAATGAGCTCAGTTACCAAGTTTTAAAGCGATCGGTTAATATTTGGCTAAGATTTCGCGATTTAAGTTTTTAAAAACATCGATTTTAGGTTATGAAATTTTTTGTATTTCATTTCTTATCTTACAAAATAATGATTATGGAAAAATATGTTATCCATAAAAAACATCCACCTCAGTGACCTCTATAAGGCTGTATTTTTTGTTTCATTAAATCTTGATATTTTTTTTTCGAACCTAATTTTAGAAAGTGAACAATACTTTTCAGCGTTCTCGAGCGCGAGTCCCCTTTGAGAATCCGGCCCTTCAATTAGGGTGATAACTCTGACAATCGGAGGAAGCAAATACCGCGCGCATGAAAGAGCATGCTAAATATTCAGCGTTCGAACTAATCAAAGCCTTTTCTTCGTTGCCGAGCCAGTGTGATTCGAGCATCAACTTTGTCACTCGACTCGTCACTGGCGAAGTTATGTTTTTAGCTGGCCCTCGTTACGAGTTCTGAGCGTTTTTATGTTTTTTTGGCTAACATCAAAACGCCCCGAAACGTTCAACCGATATTCCGTAAAGTTTTCCGGAATTTCGGAGAAAACCAACATCAAAACGCTCCGAAATGCCCCGAAATATCGGAGCGTTTTGATGTTGAAAGTCCTGAAATATCAGAGCGTTTTAATGTAGAAAGAGTCCCGGAATATCGATCAATACATACGCGTTCATCTCTCCATTTCCACTCCGAAACGGTCCGATATTCCGGGACTTTCTACATCAAAACGCTCGAGTCTCCGCCGAATTTCCGTCAACGAGTCTCACAAAGGAAGCCCGGCAGGTGTACCCTCAACTTCAAGGTCATAACAATCATTGACCCAGAGCCTAGCGGTCAGCAATGTGTTTGACTTATAATTCCGACCCGTCCTCCTCCGTGATACATTAATTAATGTATGGCCGCCGGTACTATAACTCAAGTTATAGTACCGGCGGCACTATGCAAAAAGACTGAAGTACAGGCCTTTCTTTATGCCGTATTTTCGAAATCAAATGGTCAAAAAGTTCGAAACAATTTTTAAAACATCTGCTGAAAGCCTTCTGTAATCTGGTAATTTTTTAAGAAAATTTATCGAGCCGTTTGGAAACTACGGTATCTTTAGCTCGAAAAACGCGTGTTACTCGTTTACTGCGGAGTTTATCGATGAAATTTGGAACAAAATGCTTTTCTGAAAGTGAGAAAAACTACTCGTCGAACGAATTCGATCGTACAATGGATCTAATTCGCAGCAATGAATCAATAAAAGAATGGGAATGTGATAAGATTTGAGCGTTTGAGAGGTGCGTGATTGGCACGCGCTCGCAGCATGTGATGTGACTATAAAAGAGCAAAAAAATAGTTCGTTACAATCAGCCGAGGCCCACGGAACAAAAAAGCTCAACACTCGCGTGATAAGTGGGAGTTTGAGATCTGCAGGAAATGAAGACACGGAAGCCTCGCAGCGGGGGAGTTTTATTGATCATCGCCCGTGCGTGAAAAATATGTACAACCGTTTCTCGAATCAAACGACACGCACGCCGTGTTCTATTGATATATCTATCACTTCCAACACCGTTTGGATCAAGCACGTTGTATATTTTCGAATCTCGACCTTGAATAAACTACTCATTCATTCTTTCCAGTTTTTCCCGCTTCCCTTGCTTCGGGCCTTATCTTAGTCCTTTCACAAAATCCGGGGAAAGGTAACCGGGGAAAAATCCGACGCTCGTAAAAACTCCGCGTACAATTATATTGTAAAACTCGAAAATGAATGATTGTTCATTTCTCTTTTCGTTTGCATGCCGCTCTCGCGTCGCAACCAGAAATTTTCGGCTTAAAACTTTTGGCACTCAACGCAGATGTTGTTTGTCTGAACCCCCTGCAAATTCCTATTCTTCTGTTTAGTCGGTATTTATGATGGGAAATATCCAAATTTTCATGGCTGTCAACAAGTGTTGCAGATAAGGTTTTACGGTCTTTCCTTCTCCCAAACAAGAATCGAGCCGCTCAACCTTTTATTATACAAGTGTCTGGAGAAAATCGTACTCGGTTCCAAACAAATTTTCCCACAGTTTCAGCTTATGTTTTCAACGTATTTTTGTCCGCGATTTTCTCTTCGTTTCATTTCCTTGAGGTCTCTTGCTTGGAAACCATCGGTCGTGTCTCTTCTTCGAGTGCCTATCTTTTCTGACATTCTCGGTACTTGTGACGATTGAAACTGTGTTTGTGCGCGATTGTTGTTTTTGTTATCAGAACTAGGAACGCTTGATTTACGAAGTTTTCACCGTATTTATTTCATCAGTTAATAGGTAAGTTACATCCATTTCAGCCAGACTTTTCTTTTTTCATTTTTTCTTTAACTTCGTATTGAAAATAGAACCTTTACAACCTTCTGGTCGAATTAACCCGTTTCAATTTAATCGAGACTGTTGAACTCAGGATTTTTCAATTTTGTTTTACATTTTACATTTTTAAAATCAAGCATTTTAGAGCAGTTATACAGTTTTAAATTAAATCGTAGCTTTATGCTTACATTTGTTTGCTTTTTTTATTTAGAAATATGAGTGAAACGAGCGGTAACGCGGAACAAAAATGGACCGTCGTAACCTTTAATGAGGGAAGCGAAATATCTGAAGCCCCATTATGGTGGGCGCGTCACGAAAATGGGAAAAATTTTATTTATTGGCCTGCGACCAAACAAATTTCTCGATGGATGCGCGATTATAGTATCAAGCCCAAGGACTCATGGGCCAAATTCGAATGCGAGATGGGTGAAGTTTACGGTACGAAAAAAAATTACTGATACTTCTGTTACTTAAAGTACGGTCAGTTTCCCTTCTCTGATGATGATGACTACCGTAGGCGTAATTTCACTATTGGTCATGGACGTAATTGTAGCGAATATTAACATGAAGATTACAAGTTATTGAGAAGTGAATTTTCGAAAGTATTTCCAATAACTTTCGTAGTCGTGCCCACTGAAGCATAAAATTTTAATTCCGAAAATCTTATCGGATCGTAAAAATTTAGTGATAGGGTTGAATTCTTTGAACAATAATTCAATTCGAATATTGCCGAATTAGTATAGCGGTAATGATGTATCAGAGCGCTGAGCGCGCGGCGCGGTACACCAGGCGTCGAGCGCTTTTTTTCATAAATCGATTTCTCGAAAACTTGCGCCCTTATTAATTTGGAATTTTGTCAAAACCTTCTTCAAACGACAATGAAAAACTCTTTCGAAGGAAGTTTTTCCAAACTCCAACCGTTCAAAACTTTCCCCGATAGTGCAATTTTAAGACATGGATTTTTTCCGGCACGTCGTTGCAATTAAATATTATCAAACAATTTATTATTTTAACATGTTTTATGGCTTTATCGGCGAACGCAAAATATAAAGAGCTCAGATATAAAATTTCGAAGCAATCGGTTTATATTCGACTAAGATTTCGCGATTTAAGTTTTTAAAAACATCGATTTTAGGTTGGACAAAATTTTTTCATTTTATTTTTTATCTTACAAAATAATAATGATCGAAAAAAAATTTTATTACAAACAACATGCGCTAACACGGCCTCTATATGACTGTATTTTTTATTTTATGTTTATTCGATTTTTTTAAACTCACGATTTACAAGTTTTGGTAAATTTAATAGTATCGATCGCGTATCCCGTTATTCGTTCGGCCCTTCAATTCTTGGGGCCGTTGGCCTTGAACCATTGACCGACTTTTTCTTTATGTAAAGAGTTCTATGCTCTCGCCCCTGGCCTACGTTCGAACGCTACTATTACTTGACTCTACAAATTAGTACCTGTACTTCTTTTCAGTGTAAAGAAAAATAGCAAAAAGACTTTTGTTGTAGAATTTCACGAAGATGTTACAGTTTTCGCGTGTTACGATGATTCTCAGATACCCTGTATACCCGTATATATGTGATCGTCTCAAATGTTCCAAAATTTTGGAAGTTTTCGAAAAGTTATGTGAAGTTTAAAATTTTATATGAACAAATTTTCACCGATGTACATAAATAGGTTAATAAACGACAAGTATGAGAGTTCGAAATCACGCTTGCGGTGGCCGTAATAAGGAAACTTTAATTACATCACCCTTTTGAGGACTGCATTTCGACAGTGCTTTTGTTAAATGAAACCTTCCTTTGATTTACATCTAGACACTTATGAAGAAGCTCGCAAAGCAGCAACGAAGACATAAAAAGGCGTGACGAGCAGCGAGTCGGACGCGGCGAACCGAGGTAAAGGAAAGCGGAAACGATACGCGAAAAAACAATTCGATGAATCGACTACTTCTGTCACGTCGGACGACGAAGAGATGGAATACAACAGCGACGTCAGCGACGACGAACCACCCGTAAAGATTAGGAAAATTGGTAAGTTTTTCAGCGTGTTTCCGAAATCGTTTTCGACTAAATAAGGCATGTATTAATAATTCTTTTCTGTTCCGTAGTTGATACACCGCTTTCGGTAAAAACTGGAACGAATAAAAGTTCATTGCAACAACCGGAAGCACAGGAAGTACCGCGGGCTGACGGTAATGACGACTCGTCAATACGTCGCAGCGATCATACATTTGCAGGTATAGATTATATTGTGCGCCGGACTATATTGTAAGTAATTGACAATATATTTTATTGTTTTTTTCTTGTTCAGCAGCAGCCGCGGTACATCAGGCGGTTGCTAACCGCCATAAACTCCATGCGTTAGACCGTAGGGTGACAGCAATGGAGTCGTCATCGATAACAAATAAATACGAGGCTATTAAAAAGGTCCTGCCTGTGGACACTCTGGAAAAGGCTAAAGCGTTTGGAAATGCGCTCAAACAGAAAAAATCATTGGAACATTTATTCGTGAGTTATTGGTTGTACGGTAAGAATTAAAAATTTGTAAAACCTAACACGTGCATTCTTATGTTGCAGAAAGAGTGGATTCTGAAAGTCGGAGGAAATGTTGACTTTTTAAAGTTTCTGAACGAACGATGTCATTCGAGGATGTTGCTTCATCAGAATAAGTAGAAAAATACGAACACTAAGACAAGTGTACCAAAAGACAGAAAGAACGATAAAAGAGTCGTCTCAACGACAACAAAACAACCTGCAAATTATGCAATGGAAAGCATACGATTCATCGCTGTGAAATACTACTAAAGCGCACCGTAGATGAGAGGGAAAAACTTCTTTTTCGATATAAAGCACTGCATTCATTGTTTGTTGTATGGCCATCTGGCTAAAGATTGCAGAGGATCTACGTGTAAAAAATGTGGATCCCGGCACAACACACTTCGTCACAAGGATGACGTGAACGATGCGAAAAATAACAGGAGCCATACAACATCAGTTGTAAATTACTGTGCGAATGCGCAAAACGTGACAACAAGCATTAACATTTCTGGGACGCAACCCGCTCTAGTCCTGCTTTCCACAGCTTTGGTTTACGTTCGAGACACCGAGGGCAAGCAGATCAAATGCCGAGCTTTATCGGACTCGGGGTCACAATCAAATCTCATCACAACGGATCTATTCCGAAAACTAAAGTTGTCATGTTCCAACGAAAGCATGCAAATCAACGGAATGGACCGGGTGAAAACAGAAGTGAAAAGAGTCGCGCCGATTTATCTACAATCATTACATTATAAATTCTCATCAATTGTGGAGTGCTTGGTGTTGGCATCCCTCGATCACGTGGCCGGCCGGACAACCATGAGCACACACACCCACACACGACAACGTTGCAAACGCTATCGCCGCTACGCAAATCACGCAGCACAAATAAAAAGCGCTAATTAGGTGATTTTTTCGGAACGCTATAGCAAGAATGTTTCTCATTCGTTGTGAAGAAGATAATTCTTACTCGGTTGTCGATCGAACCGATATAGTTTGCGGCGACGAATCAGTCGCAGTCGGAGACGTAGTTAAATTTATTCTGATGGCACCAGAGCGCAATAGATAAGGTTTCGTTACTCCTTTGAGTCAATGGTGATAAATACGCGTCTATCAAAAACTGATAAACTTAATTATTTTAAGAGATGTCTTGTCGGCAGTGTTGAAGGTGTTTTACGTAACTTGCCTGCCTCGGATAGTAACTTTGATCGTGCTTGGAGTGAACTGGTTGAAAGATACGACAACCCACGCCTCTTAAAGCAGGCACATGTGATATCGTTGATTGGCTTTGCGTCTGTCACTGGTTCAAATGATAGCGTTGAGTACGAACGGGTGCTCAACGAGGTTCAGGAGCACCTCATGTCTCTCGAAGGTCTAGCTGGGGGCAGACATTGGCGCGTGGCGAGAATTGCTGTTAACCACGGTTACTTGCAAATTCGATAACACCTTGCTCGATGACTGGGAGCGACAGGTTTCGGCTCCATCAAGAGAGCCTGTTTATGAAGACTTTAAAAAATGTGTATGGAAACGAATAGAGTCGTGCAGTTCCAGAGCGAGCGCGGCGAATTCTGCCTCAAACATGCAACAAGAGCCCAAACCAAAAAGGAGTTGAAAGACGAGTTGCGGTTTGTTTCATCAATTTCGTAAGTTGCATCAATTTCTTTACATGTATTTTAATTTTTTGCTTATTGTCTTACAGTGATCTAAGAAAGTTATGCGAAACAGAGCAGGCCGGCCGATTAGATGAGCAAATGGAGTTGCAGACTGAAGTGGCCCAGCTTCATTGTACAAAATATGAACTTCTAAGGGAAAAACAAGGTCTCATGGCCCGTAACGTTCCTCTGGAAGATGAAATAGCAAATTTCAAGATGCTGTTGGAATCCAAAGAGGCTCGGTAAATTTGAAATCAAAGAGTTCGAAGAAAATCCAGAGGAAGAAAATCAATTTTATAAGTTTTCAAATTTTTTCAAACTGTCAAAAAAGATGAAAAGCGTACTTTTATTGAATGCCTGCTTGTGCGCGCATTACATTGCATTCCATTAGTTCGGCACAGTTCGGCCATCGTACGTAACGTAGTGTTTCTTTTCCGTTAAAACTTTTTCTAATCGAGCTTCAATTGCTCTTTATCTGCCTCTCAAGGGATTTTATTAACGGGACAATGTCCGAAGAAAAGGAGCAAGCCGGAGCTGCCAGCTTAAGGGACAGACTGGAAGCTGTCATGCAAATAAACCTGCAACTGAAGAGCAAGCTCTATGATGTAGAAGAGCGTCATAGAGAAGACCAAAAGCGACTAGTAGATGACCATGAAATTCTCCAAAAGGAGAACGATAACGCCTTGCTCGATGACTGGGAGCGACAGGTTTCGGCTCAATCGAGAGAGCCCGTTTATGAAGACTTCAAAAAATTTGTATGGAAACGAATAGAGTTGTGCGGTACCAGAGCGAGCGCGACGAAATCTGCCTCAAACGCGTCCAAACCCTCAACATCGCGAGGAAAGAAAACGACTAATTGCCATGTCGCGAATAAAGTTACGTGTCTGCTCTGTTAAGAGGAGCATTCTCTTTACAACTGCTCAAAGTTTCGCGAATTGTCGCCTTATTCTCGATACGAGTCAGTTCGAAAGCTTCGAGTATGCTTTAATTGCTTGCGCTCTAACTATATGTCTCCGGATTGTCAAAACAAAAGGACCGGCATTCAATGCGGCAAAATCATAATGTGCTTCTTCACGACATTTTTAATCGGCCCCCGAAAAGAAGTTCCGAAGCTCCTAAGAGCACGGTTGCGGACCCTTCAAGCGACGGGCCTCCCGCGGAGAAAAAGGTATCGACGGCGCTACACTCGTCTTGACTAGCCGAATCGCATAGAGTGCTTGTCGCAACAGCAGAAGTTCGTGTTGCCACGTGCAACGGCCGTGGAATGACCTTCCGAGCGATGATTGACCAGAGGCTCCGCGTAACACTGTGAATGTAACAATGCAATGGATTGGTGCAGTAGAGACCGAGCGCGTTCGCACTAAGATGATTCGAATTTTCTCGCGCATGAATGAGAATACTACCTAACCGACAACGCACACCAATGAAAGTGTTTATGAACCAAGGTCTACGTTACCAACCTTTTTATTCTACCTTACCGGTATCGCCAATTTATTTACCGGCCGAGTTCTACCATACCGACATTTTTCCTTACCATGCGACACTGCACGTGACCAAAGGGGGCGTGGCCTAAAGGTAGTAGGAGTGTGGGGGGGCGGAACCGGTCCAGCTCTTT
>JABFQM010003934.1:0-10542 GCA_022816865.1 Zelostemma sp. ZL-2020
AAAAAATTACCGTCATTTTACATAGAAAAAGGTCACACATTTTTGTGACGGTCAGTGACGGTCACATTACACGTCATTTTCACGTGACGTGACAAAAAATGTTATGACACGTCATTTTACATCACTAAATACATGTGGGCTTTCAGGGACCTGAGGTCCTTGAAACCCCCGTTGCACATATGGACTTTTATGTTTAAGGCCATTCAATTTTTCAATTGTAAATATAATATCGAATGACCCATATATTACACGACGACACGACTGATATATCACACGATGACACGATCGTCACACGGTTACACGATCGATATATCACACGAGCACACGATGCTACACGATCGCACACGAAAAAGCCGAATATTCCCGAAGATCGTTTTTTCATAAAATTCAACAATACTTACTTCCTGTACGAGGATCCATAACTCACAGCAATTTTGCTGGATAACTCGTTGAAATATCAAATTTTTCCCAGAGGTTTTTTCACTGTTTCACTCAATTGCGTCAAACACGAGACTGATTCTCGCCACTGAAAAACAACAACGTTCATTATAAACCACAATGGCCCCCTTCTTATTCACTTTTCATCTAATCTAAATGGAATAGAATGAGATACGATTACTTATCTATAATCAATTACAAAACTCGACCATTTCCTCAAATACATTGAAACTTTTATTCGCACAGAGTCGTCTTTGATCTCGATTTTGGAATGAGAGGTTTTGTCCACATAATCACATTATGTACAATCCTTATCTTATTCCGGTCACCCATGAATGCAGTATTTATGAACATCATACGATCACTCATCATTTCATTATTCGGTTTTTATTTTCTCCAACTTTATTGCTACATACGACTAACATTTACACGAATCGCAATGTATCGATCCTGACGAGACGGAAATGATTGACATTATTTCCGTTCCATGAGGAAATTGCTCCGGCGAAGGTACTTTAATGCAAATTTAATAGAAGGCGCAGAAAAGCCGGAATGCGCTCGAAGAAAAAAAACATTGATAATTTCAACAAGTTTGCATCGGAGTTTGCAAAAGTGCCTCCACATTTTTCAGATCGTTATCGCCGAAGTGACACGTTGCGCATTATCCGATATAATGTTACAGAGTATTCAACCTTAACTCTAAATTTTATCAGATAATAATCAATCTCGTACGTGTTTTCATGCGAGTACGTTATGTACATGGACCTCGTTATCTGAATCGTTTTCGCAGTTCGTATTTTCCGGCCAATCGCAGCGATTCTCATTCCAGTACAAACCATTGGGACAAGACTGTTCGGTAAATTGCCCAAAGTTACAGAGCAGGTATTTGGAACAGTCGTATTTGTGAGGTAAGAACAGTTTTTCGCTGCATTGTCCAGCCGGCGATCCAGCCTCGACCTCGATAGAATCTTCTGTTGATGGCGTTTCTATAGGGATCATTTCCGTTGTGACGGGTTTCGGTGGTTTCGTTACTGGACTATCGGATGAATCGATGAATGAATCTATGGAATAATTATTTTAATCATAGTTCAATTAAAACCAAAAGAAAAATGATCATACCAGTGAAAAACAGATAAGATCCAATTAGATCTGATCAGATCCAAAATGCCCAATCCTCGGATCTAATCTGATCCAATCAGATCTGGTGCTGGATCAGATCAGATCTGATTGGATCTCATCAGATCTGTTCAGATCTAGTGCTGGATCAAATCAGATCAGAAAACTGGGCGTTTTTGGATCTGATCAGATTCAATTCGATCCAATTCGATCCAATCTGTTTTTGACGGGTAAACAAGACTTATCTTTAAAGAATATTTTAGGTAGATCAAAATAGAATAGAAATGTGCGGCTTTACCTGTCACCGAACACAAAGGTCCATCCGGATAATTCCTCAGAACGCGATTCATGGTTCTGAGCAACGGCATCGGTTCACATTTACAATGATTCTTGAAATCATCCAAATCCAGAGCCCAAACCATGCCTCCTCCGAGTCCAAGTTCTTTGATGAACTCAGCTTTCAGTTTAATTTGTTTAGCGTCGTCGAAGCTCACCCACTGATCGCCTTTGTAAGCGTACGGTCCTATTCTTCTTTCCGGGTCCTGAACCACAGTCCATCCCTTCTTCAACGTTCTCTCGCAAATCTAAAACGAGAAGTTTCCAGATCAATTCCAATTGTCATTCTTGAAACACGAGAAAACGATGTGAAAACCTCGTAGTATGACAAGAATCCTCGGGCTCTTGTTGCTTCGCCAGCTTCGCCTCCACCGTAAGTTGGCATGTTCAGTCCCGTCGCCCCTCTTCCGGCCAGAGAAAATGACTGTCCGTAAAGCGGAGCTCCCATGACTAATTTTTTGGCTGGCGCGCCTTTTTCCATCCAGTAGTGAATTGAGAAATTCTGTTCGTAACATTGAGCTTGTCAAAGGACTCTTCGCTGCGAGATTTCAAGTGGAAAGGTTAATAATTACGGCATTGAAAGTTGGCTCCCAGTCATCGGGACGAGAGTAAAACGGGGCCACGTGTCCCGTCTTTTTGTCCCATTGACCATGGAAATCGTACGTCATCACCGCTATCCAGTCCAAGTACTTGGCCAGAGTTGGAACGTCGTACCCTTCATCTATCACTCTTTTACTCGGAGAAACGGCCGAAGACAATAAGAGTCCTCGGGGCTTGAATGCCTCGCTCAGTTCCCGAACGAAATCGGCGAATGCCCGCTTATCGGATTTTGGTCCCCTTTGGCAATCCACCTGGGGATTTTTAATTGTGTTTCATGCATCTTTCGAGGACGAGTTTCACCGGCTTTGAATGTCTTTATTTACCTGCCAACAAACTGGATATTCCCAGTCCAAATCCAACCCGTCAAATCCGTACTTTTCGATAAATTGCAGAACGTGGGAGATGAATTGTTTTCTGGCGGAAGGCAAGTTCACTAATCGACTGTATTTGTTGCCCTCGGAATCGTTCCAGCCGCCTATAGCTACGAGCACTTTTTTCCCCTTGGCTTTGAACGCCACAACTCTTTCGTAGAATTCTGGAAAGATGTGATTGAAGAATAATTTCCGAGTGTCCAAAAAAAACAGTCTACGCCCGAAGAACACAGAAACGTCTAGGAATGTATCTAAATCACTTCATCGCGCCTTGAAAATGTCAACCTTCGAAACGACGCTCTTCATGATAACGTGATTTAGATGCATCCAAACGTTGGCGTATTCTTTGGATGACGATGCAAAAAGATGCTCACTGTTATCTATATCTGCCCAAGAATCATGTGTCTTGATGGTATAACTGGACCCATCCAAAACCGCGAAGCCGTCTTAAAATGTTAAACAGTGATAGATGAATGAATTCATTAATCAATCGTAATGACTCACAAAGTATGTGGGTGCAGAGGTCGGGGTCAATATCCTCCGGAAGGAACTTCCCGCCGTTTTGCCTGTACCATGCCCAGTTGGTGAAATAACACACAACTTTGAACTCTTCTCCATGATCGGAACTCTCGATACCTTGAATCGTCGGCGGTATAGACGCGATTGTTTCCACATGCACTTTGGATGGAGGTTTCCATTCAAGTTCTTGCCCGTAAAATGGTACCTTTATAGCTGGAATATGATTTTCAGCATCATCATATATCATCAGATCGTGGTATCTCGAGTATCTTAAATACACTCACGTCTATCGTGCTTGTTTGGGGGCTCAGCTAAGACCTGTTGAATAGTGTGCATCAAGGGATGAGGACCTTCGTTGCATCTTCCCTTGAAATCGTCGAGATCTAACGCCCAAACCATTCCTCCTCCAAGACCCATGTCCCTAATGTACTGAGACTTCTGTCTTATCATGTCGGAATCATCGAAGCTAACCCACTGGTTATTTTTGTAAGCGTAAGGTCCCAGTCTGCGTTGAGGATCTTGCACGACCGTCCAGCCTCGATTCAGTATTCTATCACAGATTTCGTAATACGCGAGAAAACCAGCTGCTCGTGTGAATTCTCCTTCCCGGCCTGCACTAGCTGGCGAGTTCAGGCCTGTACCCGCGCTAGGGTCATTTATGGAGAAGGATTGACCATAAAGAGGCATGCCTGAAAATTAAAAACGGTTCAAGGTTGCTCATAAGCTGAATTCGGTGACTTTCGTACCCATGACTATGCTTCTAGGAGGCAGTCCTTTCGAGATCCAATAATTAATCGTGTAGTTAGCGTTGAAGTAGAAGAAATCATCTTTTGGGTGGTAGTAAAGCGGCGCCGCGTGTCCAGTCTTTTTATCCCATTGACCATGGAAGTCATAAGTCATCACAGCTATCCAGTCTAAATACTTGGCAAGTGCGGGAACGTCGTATCCTTTATCGATTACTTTTTTATTCGGAGAAACCGCCGAGGATAACAGGAGACCTTTCGGTTTGAATTGTTCGCTCAGTTCTTGTAGTAACATTGAGAATCCTTCTTTGTCCGATAATGGTCCTTTGTTGCATTCAACCTGAATGGCAAATAGTAAATTCGGTAGTAAATTCCTAAGGTTGAATCATTGAAATCGAGACCGGATAAGGTCTTTGTAATTGGAACGTACTTGCCAGCACACTGGATACTCCCAATCCAAATCCAAACCATCAAAGCCGTACTTTTCAATGAATTTAATGGCGTGGTTGATGAACTTCTTTCTTGCCGCTGGGTTGTTGGCCAAACGACTGTATTTATCACCGGCTGAATCATTCCAGCCCCCCAAAGCCAAGCTCACTTTCAAACCTCTTTTTTTGTACGCGACAACTCGCTCGTAAAATCCTGAGCACGGAATTTAATGTGAGAAATCCAAGTTCGCATGAGACGATTCGTGAAGTTTACGTTGATACTCACGATTGTCAAAGTCGGCCCAAGAATCATGCGCTTTAATGGTCAGCCCCGAATAATCCAGGACAGCGAAACCGTAGACAATGTGCGTGCAGAGAGTGTGATCGATATTTTCTGGAAGGTATCGGCCTAATCCTCTTCGGTACCAAGCCCAATTAGTGAAATAACAAACGACCTAAAATGATACGAAATTAACCTTCCGATCGGCCTGATTCATGATCCTTCATTCAATTACTTTGAAATGTCCAGACAAGGGAGCTTTCTTGTTAGGGTCAATTTCGCTGGGGGGCAAAGGTGACGTAGTCGGGGCCCAGGGTTTCTCAGTAACCCATTCTTGCGATGCAGTTGGAGCATGCGTGGGTTTTGTCGTGGGTTTTGTCGTAGGCACTGTCGTAGGCCTCGCATCATCAGCACCGCGACACTTAGCCCGAACTGGCCAATCGCAGAGGCCAGATATTTGGTTGAAGTGCAACCCAGGCGCGCATTGGAAAATCTCGTAACGGCCCCACAAACATGCCCGGTAGCTCTCGCAATCCCCAGGAACTGGAGAGTAACTTCCCGATACGCAGTTCTGAAATTGACGCTTATTTATTTGAATCTGTTTCAGATGATGAAACTAGGTCTTCTAACAATGATCCAATCTTGATTTACTTTATTATCCATGTCTCTTATGAGCAAATCAGCGTTCGCAAGGTTTTTTTGGTTGCAAGGGTTTTTAAAAGCCCAGTCACACATGGTTTTTTTGTCGTTCCAATTCAACCCGGGAGGACACTGGTGCCGGACCAAATTGCCATTGACGCAGACGAAAAAACTGGTACAGGAATACGGGTAAGCGTAATAGTGCCCATGCTTGCAATCTTCTTTTGGTTTTTCGGTAGGTTTTGTGGGGCGATTCGTACTCTGGGTCCAGGATGGTTTTGTTGATGTGTATACCGGCTTTGCTGTGGTTGTAATTGGTTTGGATGCTGCTTAAACAAATCATTCATACCGTGAAATATTTGTAAATAAAAGAGAACCTGGGGCCAGAAAAGTGGCATTTGTTATAATTGAAAATAAAATTAAGCGCGACATCTTGCAGACCTGAGAAATGGACTACTTTACTAGACACTTTACATATTTATACATCACGTTTAACGTTCGTAATATCCCGTGAAAAACAGATTAGATCCAATTGGATCTGACCTGATCAGATCAGATCTGGTGCTGAATCAGTTTGGATCTGGTGCCAAATCAGTTCAGATCTGGTCAGATCAGGTCAGATCTGGTGCTGGATCAGATCAGATCTGGTCAGATTTGGTATCAGATCAGATCAGATCTGTTTTTCCTGGAATACATAAAGATAAATTATCAGACAATGCGCAAAACAGCAAACACTTTGTACTACGATACTTATACAAAGTAAAATGTATTATTCATGCAATCTATGGAACGTGACGTGAAAAACTGGAAAAGTTATTCGCAACAAAAGAAAATAAGCATGGATGACGAAACTTGGTACCTGTTCCGCGTTGGCATTTAGCTGCCGAAGGCCAGTCGCACAAGCGTCGTCTAGCATCCCAATGCAGGCCTGGGGCGCACTGCTCGCGCTTCAACTCGCCCAGCACGCACCTGAAGTAATTTCCGCAATTGTGAGGATCGGCCATGTGTTGACCCGTGGTGCAAGGTGTGCCTGGCCTCGCTCCGTTACCACCTATAGCTTCCTCATCCGCCGCTGACGTTGAAGTTGTTGGCTTGCTAAAAGAAAAGCGTACGGCACACGTTATGAATAATTTACCAACGAATAATTTAGTTATTTATTCGTGTCAGGATGAAATAAGTACAAATGCTTTTGCCCAGTTCGAAAAGGAATGTTCAAAGATGACCAACTTCCATTTGCACGTCCAGAATTTAAATTGGAGTCGAATCGATGAGTGAAATTTTCAAGGAAAACTCAAACCTTGTCGAAGACCATGTAGTTGAAGGAGTAGTCGAAGAAGAAGTCCACTGAGTCCACTGCGTGGTCGGCTTTTGCGACCAAGAAGGCCAAGTTGTAGGTTTCGCGTTTGATACGGGTTTCGTAGGCTTGGGTCTACCATCGTCAGCGTCGCTGTGGGTACTCAAAATTGGGGGTTTCGGTGTCAGAGGGTCAGCCGGTTTTTCGCAGTTTTCCTCCGAAGGTGCCGAACCCACAAGACGACCTAGAAAAATCCGAACACTCAAAAATTTTGGACATCTTCCAACCCAAAGACAGCTTCGAATTTCTCTTGCCTAATGCACGGTTCAAGCTTCTCAAAAGTGGGAATGATTCCATGCAGCATCGGTTCGCGAAGTCATCCAAGTCTACGGTCCATGCCATCACGCCACCGAAACCATTGTTCAGGACGTATTCGCCCTTTTCGGTGACGCTTTTTGTGTCATCGTACCCGACCCACTGATCTTTTTTATGAGCGTATGGTCCTGCATTTTGGGTACATCATTAAATGATTGTTCGATTTCGACTTGGCATTATTGAGAGTAAAAAGGAATTTAAGAGTTCTACCTGGACCAGTTTCCCAGCCCAGTTTCTTGATCCTATCACAGATTTCATAGTACGCCAGCATTCCCGGTTGCCTCGTGAACTCCCCGGGTATTCCTGGACCTGCAGCGGAATCACCCAAAGCTGATTGAGTTGACACTGACAATCTGTAAGCTTGGCCATACATCGGAACCCCAACTATCAGTTTCGATCTCGACGCTCCGCGACGCACAAGATACTCCAAGGTGAAATTCTGGAATTTCAATACTCGGTAAAGATGTCCTCTTGCATTCCATAATTCACGCGGTACTCACGACATTGTAGTACGGATTCGTGTCTCCGACTGCAGCGTAAAGAGGAGCCAGATGACCAGTTCTGGCTTCCCAAGCACCATGATAATCGTAAGTCATGACCGACGCAAAATCGACGAGATCCGTGATTTCTTTAACTTCGTACGCGTTGTCGATTATTTCCTTGTACCCGGACATCACCACAGCCAAGGTTAATTTCGGTTCTTGTCGGTCAAACTCGTTGCGCAATTCGCGAAGGAGTTTCGTGAAGTAAGATTTGTCGGAATCTGGTCCTTTCTTGCAGTCGCTTTGCCAGCATTTGGGGTAGTTCCATTCTACCGATAGACCATCGAAGTTGTGCTTGTTTAGGAAGTTTATAACAGAAGCTACGAACTTTCTGCGGGAGCTGGAATAGTTTACTAATCGAGAGTACTTGTCTCCTGAACTGTCGGTCCAACCGCCGAGGCCTAAGAGCACTCTGGCGCCTTTTATCGAAGTGACACGCTGATAAAGATCTGAAACGAATATGTTTGGTGATATTTGAGTGAAGAGAAGTTTGCACTGTGTTACAGTTCGAGGTTTTTCTCACTGTTTTCGATGTCAGCCCAAGGATCGAATGACTGAATTGTCAAACTTTCAGGATTCAGGCCAGCGAAAGCGTAAACCACGTCCGTGCACAATCTCGAATCCAAATGTTCCGGGACGAATTTCCCTTCGCCCTTTCTGTACAAGGCCCAAGATGTCACGTAACAAATGACCCTCGCGCTGCTTTGCCGGAGAACCAGTTTTTCCATTTGCTGTTTCTTCTTTATTTTTGCCAGATTAACGTCTTCCGACGTGTAATCGTCGCTGTGACCTGGATCGCAAATTTCTGGACTTGCTTTGACACATTTTCCTACGCTGCCGTCGTAAAATCTTTCGTAGCCGCAGTTTCCGCGATACAACTGACCTGTCAATTCAAATTTTCAAGCTCTAAAATATGGTTTTTTCATTCGATTCATTCGAACTTTTCTCTCAGCGAGCATTTGTTCACCTTTTTCACAAATGTAAAATCCAGAGCAAGAGTCCGAGTCGCTGAAAAGGCCGTTTTTCCAACATTTTTCCACCGCGATGTCGTAAATGCCCAAAGTTTCGGTTGCGGCGTTTAACATCGGCCAACTATCGCCGCAAATTCCCTGGAGAAATTTCGTTTCATTGGATTCGAATACATTTGATGAAAGTCTAGATCGTTACCTGAAAATCGTCTAAATCCAAGCTCTTCAAAGACACCCCACCAAGCCCAACCGACCTAATGTAAGCCATCTTCAGTTTTATAGCGATGGGGTCATCGAACCCGACCCACTGGTCCCCGAGTTTAATGTAAGGCCCATCATCGTCTCTGTCAAACTTCCAGTGATCTTCGAATTTTTCGCAGATCTGATGAAAAACAGTTGCTAAAATACCGTTTTTCAGCTCAGCCAAAAAAGGTGATTAAAAGTTGTTTAAAAACCTCGTAATAGGCCATAAGTCCCTGATGGAGCGTGTAAGTTCCAGGACGTCCAGGCCCCACGATCGCTGATCCAGTCGTCGTAGCGTTCTCGTACTTCAAAGTATAAGATTTCCCGAAAAGCGGAACGTCCAGCACCAGTTTTCGCGGCTCCAAACCGCTGTTTATCCACCTCTTCATCGTCTTCGTAACCAGGTTCAATGGTGAGGGATGAACCGCGTACTTTTCAGTCTGGTTCCTCCAGACTTTCAAGATTAGAAAATCCAACATGCCCATCGTCTCGACATCTACGAGCTCGTTGGGGTTTAGTGATACCACCAGATTGTACCCTTTGTCTTTCAGAGGCTGGTACAGCTGCCGAAGCAAAATCTTTAACTCATTGTTCGAACTGTCTTCCCACTCCAGTAAAATGCCATCGAAATCTTGTCTCTTCAAAAATTCCAGAATCGAATCAACGAACTTCTGGCAACACTCGATATTGTTTATCAACTCTTTGTAGATTCTTCCGTGATCCGGAGACACGGCGGAGATGAGAACTCGCAATGCGGGGTTTCTCTTTCGCAAACCTTGCACCGATTTGTATCCTCCTTTGACTTCGTCGTACTCGGCATCTCTCGGGATCAAAGTGTACTCGTGAGGATCTAAAATTGTTTTGGAACGTTTGGTAGATGCCACTTAAATGTTGTTGAAAACATCGTTGATAACATGGCAACAACTTTTCCTGTTGAACACTGATTTTCGTGGAAAAACTACCTTGAGTAAAATTTGGAGTGGAATTTACGCGCGCCAGATTTAGAGTGAAAACTCCACTCCAAAAGCAATGAACTCGAACTCCAGAAGATTGAGCGCATTCAATTTCGAAAGCCACTTTTTCATTAACGAAAAAAGGAAAAGTTTCTCTAAATTGTTTACCTATCGTGGCTGCGTTGTAAATTATATGGGTACATTTGCGACTGGGTATTATTTGGGGTGGCAGAGAAAACGGTTCCGGCCTGTAAGCTCCACTGGCATCGAAATGGCACACGGCATAAGGGACGTTTTGAATACTGCGCAGAGTAGGCGGATAAACTTGCTCCAGCCAGATGGTTTTGTGGTCCAAACCATTGTAAGTTGGCGGGACTCGACGCTCCACAGCATCTCTCAGGGAAACCCTTTTGTTTTGCCTATCGAAACATGTAAATGACTCACTGGGTCTGACTAGACACGGAAACATCTACTTAAGCATTCCGAATACCAACTCGCTAAAATCCGAAAGTTCCAAGAGTTTCAGCGACTCTTTTTTGTCGTCTGAGAAGTTCGGGTAAGCTTCGACGGCATCTCGAAGTGGCAGTCGCCCCGAGGTAAACTCCTTCAAGTTTTGAAGAGCAGACTCGGTCGCGTTAGGTGTACTTTCCACTGAAGTTCTTTGGAAAGGTAAAGACGCTTCCTCCGGTATCCGATA
>JABFQM010003935.1:0-10539 GCA_022816865.1 Zelostemma sp. ZL-2020
CAACGTCACGGAATCGCTCTCCGACGTTTTGCTCTTCTCTTCTTCCAGCGATTGCACCCTCAAACATGTCCAGCTCTCGTTCTGGTTCCAACAGTTGGGATTAACGCAGGTGAAAATGTAGAGTGTTCTGTGGTACTTGGAGTTTTCTAAGGGCGCGTAGATTTGCAGGATTAGAAGCTGGTGCAGACCACATAATCGACACTGCGGCGCGGTTAACGAGCTTTTATCGCTGGGCCAATCCTAAAGAAACAAGTATGTTAATCGACGCATTCGATCGTGACTTTTTCGTTTGTTTAAATAATATCGTGATGAATGTTTCGATTTATTTTACCGGTGTTCCTCCGATTTTGTTGGTGGTGAAATTGACGAGGCTGCGATGTTTTTCCGTGACGTACTCATCTTCGAAACCAAGATAAATCCTGGTTTGTTTACCATATGCCATTTATAAGGGAAGTATTTTGAAAACAATACGAGTGCAAAGTGTTTGCGAAAGTTATGCTCAACGAAACAAGAAAGGGACCAGCTGACATGCGTCAACGCGTGCGCGGCTTCTCGCTTCCACTTATCGATTTTTACGAGAATAACGATGAATAAATGAATTAAATCATGCTTGATTTGAATTCTCGATGATTTAATTCTAAAAATTGCAAATGTTTTTTAGTACGAATTGTTTTTTTTGGTATCTTGAACATTTTTTTCCAGTATCGTCTTCTTTCTCTTTTGCTTTGGATTGGATAGAAAGGGATGAAGCGGGAAATATTTTTAAAAAAACGGAGGTTTATTGAAACGCCAGTTACTATAAAAAATTTTTACTGCGAGTACAAAAGTTACATGTTTCATTTTCATCGAGAATCGAAACATAACTTACAAACGCTTATCAGTAGTTACAAAATATTTCACATGTTTAAATTTTCTACACAGCTCGATACATTGTTGAAGAAAAAGAGAAATACTTGTAATTTGTAACTTATAATATCAAAGCACAAAGAATATTAAAAAACTTAAGAAATTATGAAACACGCGTACAACGCAAAAATGCAATAATATTGATAAATACAAATAGAGCTTGACTAACGGCAAATAACATTTTTTTTGTTTCACATAATGCAAAGAACCTATCACGCAGAACAGATAAGACAATCCAATTCTTTTTTATGGCCCATGATGAAATAAAATGAAATAGGATACTGAAATTCAGTCGATAAAAATTAACTTAAAATCTTTGATGAATAATCTTAGGAGAAGGCGGGAATTATATATAACTGATGTTACTTGAAAATGGAACTGAATTTAAATAAACATCACTATTTTGCTTAAAACTGAGCACTTATTTACAAATGACAAGTGTTTTTTAGTTTAGAAATTGAATTTGTTCTGCGCCGGCGCGAAATCTGCAACTTGGAAATCGAATTGATCGCCTTCTGTTGCCGGCGCGGTGCTCGAAGTCACATTCTGATCCTGCAAAAAACAATACTCTCGTCACAAATGCAATTAAAATATACACTCGTTAAAAATAACAAAGTGTACTTTACCTCGAACGAAAAGAAAGAGTCTATGATAGCCGCAGCTTTTTGGTAAACTTGTTCATTCTCATGGCCCTGGAGTGCCTCGATAGTGTCGAGACCCCCGCACTCCTCGATTGCCATAGCAACACGATCAATTTCTCCTATTTTTTGAGCAGCGAGGAGGATGTTCGACACACTGTCGAGCAAGGTTGTCACGCATCGCCAATCCTTGGAGTTCAGCATACTGCAGAGGGCTTCCAGAGCCCCGAGTTGCACCAATAACGCGAGCTGCTCGATCTTTCCGCCTGCTGTCACGTTTGCCAGAGCCCAGGCAGCCTCTTTTTGTGACTTTGATTCACCCTAAAGAAAAAAAGACTTGAATGTTTCATCGGATTCTGTAAAAAAAGTAAAAGAAATAAAAAAGAGGTCTTACAGTTTTTACTACGTTAATAAGAAGCGGGAAGAGCCCGGCATCAATGACTTGTTGGATTTGTTCAGTGCTGCCAGCAGTTATGTTGCTGATGGTCCAAGCCGCTTCCTTCACGGTGTTATGGCGTTTATGCTGTAGCAGCTTTCCCAGCTTTGGTAGCACTCCATGCTTTATTATCTCGTCCGTTTGAGCATCGGTTCCCGTGGCGATATTCCCCACAGATCGAAGCGTGGGAGTTAGGATGTTGGAGTTTTGAGAATCCAGGAATTCTATTAAAAACGGGATGATGCCCTCGCTGATGCAAGCTTGGATTTTTTCGTTTGGGCCGTCGGTTAGGTAAGACAATGCCCAGCAAGAATCGGCTACGAGAAATAAAGTAATTAGTAAATATCATTGCAAACAAATTTACAAAAAAGTATATGGTAGTAATGTGCATACCGAGAACTTCTGAATCCCCCAAAGTAAGCATCCGGTGAATAATCGACAAAGCCGGTTTGATTTTTTCAAAGTCCGGCATAGGATTTTTGTTCCTACATAAGTTCGAAATCGTCCAGATTACATTGCGGGTCAAAGACAGCTGTGAAACAATGTTAAATTAGTATTCTATTAAAGGGTGTGAATTCATTAGGACAAGAAGAATTACCGGGATTGGGCTTTTCATTATTTCAATCAAAAGAGGCATGACATTTTGTGAAAGAATATAATCACGGGAATAAGGTCCATCGCCAGCAATATTTCCCAAAGCCCAGACTGCTTGCTCAACAACATTCGAGTTCTTGGAGTTCAGTAAATTTATCAGTTTTGGCACAGCTCCTTGTTGAATGACCACCTCTGTCTGCTCCGATGTGCCCGATGCGACGTTCGTCAAGATCCAAGCGGCCTCGAACTGCAGATTTGGACTGTTCAAATAAAAGAATTTGTTATCTCAAAGAATGTGCAGAAATAATGCTATTTTTGACAAGTTTAAAAATTGCTTACGAATCGTCGCGGGTCAAGAACTCAATGCTTTTTTCCACGACTCCTTTCTCGATGATGATATCTATTGGAGCATTTTTCTCGCGGCTGAGCATCTTGCGGCATGTTCGGGTGGCTTGAAAAACAACTTCAGGATCCTCGCTATGAATGTTTGCGATGATTTCATCAATGCTCATAGCCTTTACAGGGGACTGATCGGATAGATTGGCAGGCAAGTCATCGGTGTTGATATTACGACGCTTCAAAATTTGATCGTCTTTCCTCGCCTTGCGTAACTCCACCGATACCTCTGCCCTCCTTCGCCGAGCATCCTGTTAACGAACAAATGTTACATTAAAATTCTCTTTAATAAGTAAGCAACTGCAGTGATATAATAAATTATCCAAAATTTCAACTTTCTCCTTACTTCGTGTCTGCTCTGGTTTTTGTACTTGGACAAGCGATTCGTTCCAATTTCGTTATCAGGCATTATGGCTGAAAAATAATAAAAAGTTAATAACAATGTTATTAAAAATTCACGAGGCAAAAATGCGAGACTTGAGGTTAACGAAAATGAATTTCTAAATATTACAAACCAAGTTTTGCTCATTTCAAAGCCAATCGAAATAAAAGTTTCAAGGTCACCGGGCTCGGAATGCTGACAATGAAATACAAATAATAAAAACTGCCTATGTTTCTTTTATTTTCGTAAGCTCGACCTTATTGTTATCATTTACACTGTTCCTAATTATCGCTCGCTTGAACGGAACAAAATTGTGCGTAAAATGTTTCTTTTGTGCGAGGTATTTTCCGTGTTAGGAGAATTGTAAACTTGATCGAGGATTCGAAATTTAATCTCAGAAGTTTACAAAGCGCGAATGACATAAGAAATGTTCGAATTCTGATGCAATCGCAGCCAGTAATAATGAAATATTTAAAAATGTAATGTTGAATAGCGATGAACGCAGCGGTTTGCGTAATTCTTAAATACGCATTTTTCCCGGTCTCGTCTCGATGTAACGGTCATAATTTGAAACCTAACCATACTCGCGAATTCGGGAGCAAAAAATATGAACTCGAGGCGAATTGTCAGATGATTATTGGCAATTAGAAGAGAAACGTTGATTACCTTGGTTATAATTTGCAGATAAATGTTCTTAGGAAATGGTAGCGCAGCTCCAATGAAATGCGACTGACCTTTAATTTAGGTTTTTCAGACTGTTCAGTGCACCGAGCACACGCTGGCAATTTTGTATTCGCCGTTGTTATGCATGCATGCACGAAGGACACATGCAAAAATTACACACACCAAGTGAGTTTCTCTCGCTCGCGCGCGCTAAACGTTCGAGAATTTTCGTGAACGATCGGACAGTGCACGTAAGTCAAACAGATTATTTATGATTAAATAATACATCTATTTTATTTCTTTATGAGCTCAACCAAAGTTACAATAATGTCAAAATTTTTAATAATGATATTTAACCTTATATAAAATAGAGAGCACCGTATTAAAATTGGTGTTATTGATGCATAATTGACTCAAGCGCATGACACGAGGACGCGCGTAGGATTTAAAAGATTAAACATTTTTTATAAACATTATAAGTAATATCAAACTTTCCGTAGTTGATAATGTTACTTACAAATTCTAAAAAACAATAATAACCATTTTTTGAAACCTTTAACTGGCTACCGCCGAGTCGCGCTAAGCAAATTACAAGTGTGTGTATGTAATTGCCCGCAGCTCTACACAAGTTCGAATGTGTCAAATGGAGTGAGAGAAAAACAAAAGGACTTGTTAAATCGCACGCACTAGTGGTGTTTGCACGATTTTTTGCGCGTGTCACAGGAATTATAAACGTCCACCTGTCATCGCCGTTAATATAAAATGTATAATATACTCAATATCCGTGACGTGCATGCAAAAAGTGCAGAGGTTAGAGTACGTACATATATTTTTTCGTTAAAACATATTTCCATCACTCACAGTACACTCATTTATGCAATTGATGTTAAACTCACTCGATTGTTTCGATGTTGATTACTGTTTTCCGAAATTATTCGTCGATTCATTTATCGCTATTTTAATTCTTGTACACTGAACCCTTTTTGACTTCAAATAAACGAGAGTTTACTGTATTCGATTATGAAGAATGCATTTTTTCGTAAATCTGAAATGTCGTGTTTTTGCAGCCTTGACACGGAGGCAGTTATGAAAAGAGAGGTCAATATCTGCCCATACGACCCAAATCAGTCCGGGATCAGCTATGTTTTAATCACTCGTGGCAACAGCAACTACCGTCCAAGCAAAATGCGCAAATACTATCAAGCATCGTTGGCTCTCATCGCCGCAATCAGTCTCATCTCCCTATTGTTCTACCGCCACGAGTACAACAAACTACGATACGTCCTGGAGGTCTTCAACTACTTCGGCGAACCCCACACGAAGCTCCCAAACTGTACGGAGAATCTGTCAAAAAATCTCGTCTTCCTCGCCGAGCCATTTCCTTCCTGGCAGCGACTAAACGACGAGCTCTTCGTCTATTCGTCGTTCAATGTAGAGGAGAAGAAGGTCCGATCTATCGCCTTCGGAAAAATGGACGAAAGCCTGAAATGCGAAGTTTTCTTTGACGAGGAGCCTTCGCCGATTTCCGGCTCGTTCTCGCACTCCAAAATTGAAAACTCTCTAGAATCTCAAGATTTGCAAGAGCACGAGCGTCAAGGTTTCTACCTAAACTGCGAGTACGCGGAGGGACAGCAGAAACCGGTAGCTGTCAAGTATTACAGTCCCAAGGTCACGAGCTCTGACGACGTCCCGATGATGCCAATAAAGAATTCTCCGGCGAGCATCGACAAAGACAGCGACGAAAGCGCGATGTGCGTGGCGCCTCCGCTGGAGAAGCCCATCTCTCGGGCCAACATGGCGACCTTCCTCAGCCTCCATAACTTCATTGGCTTCCAACACTTTGTCGTCTACGATTATGGGATTCCAGCGGCGTTCAACCGCGCGCTGAAAAATCCGATGGAGTGGAAATTCAGCTACGAAACCGTTCCCTGGAACTTTCCTTTCACGGGCGTTGACGAGGACGCGATCTTGAATGTCATCGAGGCTGACTGCTTGCATCGCACGATGAATCGCGTCGCGTATGCAGTGACCTTGTCCTGGCAGGAGTACATCGTGCTCAAGCATCACGAGGCATTCACCACCGTGTCCAATCTGATTGCAAAGTTGGAGAGAAAGAAAATCATTGGTAGCAGATACGCTATAAAGACTCTGGTCTTCTGCACCGAACAGGACGATGACAAACAAGTTATGGACATGACTTCGGTCATTTTTAAGAAGACGCACAGTTACTCGAATATTGAACGACGCTCCGTGGATGTCTGCAAGCCGCATGAAGTTGTTGGTGTCGAGAGTCTGGGAAAGAAGGAAATCTCGAATAATTTTATAATGGTCAATCGATACCAACGCTGTCGCAGCATTTCCAATGCGGATTTGGAATCGAAACTCATAGACGATTCGATCCTCAAGTTCGCCAAAGACATTAAGAATTCTGTAGTTTATAGGAAGTTCGCTCAAAAACAGTTGATTTTGGATGATTAAAAAGCACTCTCGATTATTAAGGGATTGAAGAATTACGTAATAATCGTATTGCGAAATGGAATTTTCTGTACAACTTACAAGACTGAGATCTTTTGGTGTCTTCGTAGCCGTTGAGATTTGATTTTGTTACGCGCAATACACAAATTTATTATTTGGAAGCATGAACTACTTGTTTTGTATAGTAATTTTTATAAACTTTCAACCCTTTAGGCAGCTTGTTACACTTTTTTATCTTTAAGTTATAAGATAATGCTTTGATTGCACAAGAAAGATGAAGGCGAATTTTAGCGAATTTTTTTTGTCACTTTCTTATTCACAAGTTATTTTTTTACTCAACTTGTATGAGATATAATTAAAATAAAAACATGTAACTTTTTCTTTTGTACAAATAGTTGAAATCTGTTATTGATACTTTTAGTAAGCAATTTCATTTGTCATTTCCTCTACATTTTCAACTTCGTTAGCGATGAAATCGATCTCGACGTTTAAATCTTTGCTGGTCTCTGGAGCAACAACTTTCGTTTGATCCTTCTTCGGTTTCAGATTATTGTCATGTCTCGCTCGATGCCTTTTCATGTCCCCCATTTGGGTAAAACGCGCGTAGCACTTGTCGCATTGATACGGTTTTAATCCGCTGTGAATTCGTTGATGTATGTTTAGATGGCCGCGACGCAAAAACTTTTTACCGCACGTCTCGCACTGATGTTTGCGGTCCTCGACAGGCATGTGAATCATAATGTGCGAAGTCAAGTTTTGTTTGTAACTGCAAAAATGCGAGATGAAAACCAAGAGTGCAAAAATAGTTGAATTCATTTATCGTAATCGAAAGTGAAAATTCACCTGAAAGTTTTTCCACAATGCTCGCAAGTGAAACTCCCCGTCTTGTGGCGTTGAACGTGAGCCCAACGTGCAGTGTAACTCCTGAAATATTGATCGCAACATTCATTAGTACGAAGCAAAAGCACGAGTTCTCCGGAAAATTACCTGAACGTTTTTCCACAGATTTTACAAACATGAGGTTTTTGACCCGTGTGAATGTGTTCGTGATCGATCAGCGATTGAGATGTACATAGTTTCTTCCCGCAAAATCTGCAGACGAAGCAGCCACTTCTGTACTGCTTTTTAGCCATGAGTTTTGGACTCGGTTCTATTTCGTGAACGTTTTGGAGATGCGATATAAACACGTTCAATTTCTCAAAGTGCTCGTTGCAGTGCTCGCAGTCGTAACCGAAATGTTTTTCTCGGTGCGATTTCTGAAACAGGAGTCAAAAATCGATTCATCTTTTCCAAGTTTTCTGGAGTTTTGGTCGAATCAATGTCCCACCATGTTCGATCGACGATGAAAAGCGACGCCACATATGTCACACTTATAAGGCTTGATGCCATCATGGATGGATTCCTGATGCTCCTTGAGCCTTGTTCTATCCCGGAAAGACCGGTTACACAGCTCGCACTTGAATTTGTCCCAGCACTCCGGATCGTGTACCTAAAAAGATAACGTTCATGTCCAAAAAATACAAATTTCCCCTTCGGCGAATAAAACGCGGCTCTCACGTTCCGGTGCTTCTGGTAAAATTCTTCATCCGTGAAAACTTTCGGGCAAGCCACGCACTTGAACACCTGGGCTTCCGGGTCATCCAAGATGTCATTTTTGTGTTTCTAAAAATAAAATGAATCATTAGATCACAAACAATGCAACGATATCGATAAAGCTAATGGAACCAACTCTGAGATGCCGCTTGAGTTTGAGACTCGTCGTGAATCCCGCGTCGCAGTACTTGCAGGGAAAAGTCGGGAATTTTTCCTTGCATTTGTTCTCTTCGTGGCTTTCCCACTGCCAGCTGTTGGTGAAGAATTTGCCGCATTGCTGGCACGCGAATTTCAGCAACACCCTTTTATACAGACTGTGCTGGGTGCGTTTATGCGTGTAGAGTTCATGCACGGAACCGCAGACGGTTTGGCAGAATTTGCACTTCATCGTTCTCGGCGCGTGAACGTTTTGGTGCGCGTTGAGCTGCTCGTCGTCGTCCACCGCGACCCCACAAATCGGACATCTCAAATAATACGAACATCCAGAAACATTGGTGGCCGTAGGTGCAGGTTGAAGAGGCATGTCCAGCGAATCATCTGAATCCTCGCCATCGTTGGTCCCGACTCTTTCCACGGGTGCAGCGAGAACTTTGCTCTTCTTGGGTTTCGCGTCCTTGAATTTCGGAGCGTTACCGGCCATCCTGGGAATCATGATTTTTGCGTTACTCGGGACAACGGGAAGATTCGAACCCAGAGACACGAAGTTCGAAGGCAAGATGTTGAAAGTCGTGGCGTTGGAAGACAACGCCCGCGACGACTTCGGTAACAAGATTTTCAGAGTCGGCGCCGAGTTGGAGGTGACTGCGTTTGACGAATCGGAGCTCGGTTTGGAGATTATGGCGTTGCTGGGGATGAGTTTCAGAGTCGGGGCAGAGGCACTTGAGGAGGACATTTTCGAAGCAGGTCTCGCAGGCAGAACTTTGGAAGCTGCGTCGGATGTCGATGGCAACTGTTCGAGTTCAAGACTGGATAACTGGGTTCTGGAAGGCACCGACAAAAGTTTGGTTGTCAAATTCAGAGAGTTTAAAGGAACGAGTTTTGTGGATTTTATGATAACTGGAGCAGCATTATTCGGCATCAATGGAGCATTTCGAAAGCGAATGATGTTAGGGAGACTTTTTCTAGAAGCTTTGGACATCGCAGGTTGATTCAGTGTTCTGGGAGTTGAATTCGAGGACAAGGACGACGAACTGTGCTCGATAACTTCAGAATTTGCTGGTTCTTCTGGCCATGAATTTGCACTTTCAACTCCTTCTGTAGAGGACTCGTATTTGACAGTATTTTCTCTGTGTTTCGAGTCTTTGTGAGCAGTTAGCTCGTCGCTACTGGAAAAATTGGCCTCGCAAAAATTGCAACAGTGAGCTAACAAATGAGTGGTTTCCATGTGCACATCGAAAGCATTCATATCCGTAAACAGAACGTTACACATCTCGCACACCATCGGTCCATCCGCTGCAGTTTTTTTCAGCTTTTTTAATAAAACTTTCGCTTTGCTTCGTGAAATCAGCGACGATGACTTTTGCAATGTTTGACTCGTAGTTTTTTTATCCGGATTTGTGCTTTTCAGGGTTTCTCGTAAAAGAGAATCAACTTTTGCAGAGTTGACTACGAGCTTGTAACTTATGTTCAAATAGTGGAGGCATCGCGTGCATATGTTCGAAGGAAGTTTGTCGGACGCGTGAATCTGTTGAAAATAATTTTGAATGAAAAACTGGTTTTTGTCAGTGGAAACTATGGACTCGATTTTATACTTACGACAATGGGTAAACAATTGTTAATCTTTTCAACAATGAAGGAATTGTTGTCAAAGATTGGGACATAATTTGGTACCATCTTTCCGCACAGTCTGCACATTTCCTCGGAAAGTTCTGAAAAATTGTATTTTTTATCATCGTTTTGCACAGAATTGAAATGTTTTATAAAAAAATATGAAACAAATCGTTACCCATTTCTTTTTGAGCTGCTTTGTTTACCATTTGTGGATCGATTTCCATTTTTTGAAGCATCAAACGTCATCGAAAATGGAAATGTAACTTTTGACGTACTCTTCGATTCAAGTACGAATTGTCTGAAAATCTTGTATGAATTCAGATAAAACTTCACTTTGACCTGATAACAATGTTATTTATATATCGAAACAAGTGCAATTAGGTTATGTATTTCGATGTATTGACAATCGGTTAAAATTACCATGACAAATAAATATTTGTTAGAATTCGAGAAAATACAATTATCAATTGTCAATAATTGTGATCAAGTTTGTATTTATATGTTATTGCTGCAATTATCAAATTAGTAAATAATCGCAATGCAATCCGAACTAGGGAATCTAGGGATGTTCGATACGTATCGATACGTCTGTGTATCGATATTTTTCCCTTCGATACGCTCCGATATTTTTCGATACGCAACGCTGTATCGATACGGTGTATCGATACGAGAAAGCACCATATCGG
>JABFQM010003936.1:0-10536 GCA_022816865.1 Zelostemma sp. ZL-2020
GTTTAAGATACTACATTTTCTTCGAATTAGTAAATACATTCTAATAAATATTTGTTTGAATTAAATTTTTGAGTATCTTGAATTTAAAAATGGTTTTTCAATTCAAGGAAATCGATTATTTAGAGTTGAGTCATCAAAAAGAAGCAAATTATTACTAAAAACAAATAAATATTTAGTTTGTTGGAAAAATTTTTTATGTAAGAAATGTAAGAAAACGCATAATGAAATCAACCAAATATGCATTTAGTTCGAACAATTAATTTTTTAAATACAAAAAACTGAATTAAAATATAAATTTACTTTTTTCAAAGAATTTTGATGTCTTACATTAAGTAAATATTTATTTAGCACTATTAAAATCAACTATTTACTTGAATCAAGTAAAATTTCCTTGACTCTAGAGAACTTTTTTTTCAGTGTATGAGTAGTTCACTTCTATCAGATAAATTCCATGCATTGTTCCTTGCTAATGAAAAACTTGCTGAAGTACACTTGGATTGCCCTTACTCGTACGATCTGTATAATATCATAAGATTAAAGGATGTTCCCGGACCTACAAAAGTATTGCATTTGCATTTGACGAGCGCGGAGTGTGGTGATGTTGATAAAAATGTCGATGTGATCTGTGACGTAAGTTTATCTCGTGATACCTCCACTGATACCTGATTTTTACAATCAAATGAATTTAAGCATTTAATGAAAGAAACTTTTTCTTGATTCCAGTTACTAGAATCCCGCAAAATCAATCTGAAAAAACTGTCATTGTTCCTTGAAAATCCGAAACATATATCTCGATTGCTAGGACTTGTAGTGAACTATGCAGAAGGGTTGCAAGTTCTCGAGATAAAAAAGCCACAGTCGAAACTAACCAACAGTCTAAGACTTGAAGAACTGTCAGCATTGAGAGAGTTGGAAGACCTTTCGCTTGGGGTACATATATCCAATGAACAAATTTCTGCAATCGTTGATGGCTGTAAAAAACTTAAGAAAGTTGAACTAGGTAACTTCTTTTGTACCGAAGATTCGTACAGCTCAATCAGTTAAAGTTTACATACTTTTCACACATGACTTTTGTTTCAGGATGTGTTTATATTGATAAAACAGGCTTAACTACAGTAATGACATCCCTACCGGAGTTAGTATCAGTTTCATTACACGAACTGGACACGAGGTCAATTTTACAAACTAATGCACAGTTGGGAAGTCATTTACAAAGGCTGAAAATAAGTAGCCCAGATTCATATAGGATGAGTAATGCACTTAAGCAAATCTCCCTGTTTACACATTTAGAAGAACTTTATTTGCGTTGCGATCAGCACATTGACTCGGTGACAGACGAAGTTATTTCGGCAATTACCGATAGCTGCAGGAAACTGAGAAAAGTCGTTCTGAAAAGTAAATGTTATGCATTCATTGCAAGGTCTTCTAAATATAGTACTTG
The DNA here is from genome assembly GCA_022816865.1 of Zelostemma sp. ZL-2020. Lineage (NCBI taxonomy): Eukaryota > Metazoa > Arthropoda > Insecta > Hymenoptera > Platygastridae > Zelostemma > Zelostemma sp. ZL-2020. The sequence continues at coordinate 1,442 of JABFQM010003936.1, forward strand.
AATCATCTGTAATGTATATTGCATCATTTTCGCTTTCAGTTAGCTGTAAGATTACATGCGAGGGAATAAAAACAATCATGACTACTCTACCGAATTTGGAATCAGTCAAGTTATCATATGTTCAACCCGATTTAACATCACTCAGTGACGTCCAGTTGAGTGTACGGAGCCTCAAGTTATCCCGCATGAAATTATCCGAGAATGCATTGAAAAAAATTTATCTTTTCAAGAACTTGGAAGTGCTTTATTTGAAACGCATCTATAATTTAACAGATGAAGATCTTGTCACAATAACTTCTGCTTGCAAAAAATTGAAAAAAGTCACTATTCAAGGTAATTTTTCTGTACTGATTCTATGAGTTTGTGTGAATCTGTTATAACAGAGTATTTGTGAACTTGATTGTACATTACATTATTTATAATTTCAGAGTGCCCGGAAATTACTGGCGGAACAATAAGTAGTCTTGTAAGTTCTTTGCCGAATTTAGAGACCCTTGAACTCAAATATCTCAGTCTGGGACCACTCTTCCTCACAGAAGAGTCCAATTTACAACGGCTGGTAATACTGCGTTATGGTAGTTTGTTCCATGGTGATCTCGAGAACTTAATTGCCAAACTTCCACAGTTGAAACATCTTTTTATTCTATAACAGGAGTGATCCGTATCTGATCCATATCTGTGTACGTCTCCAGTGGGTAAGAACAAATGAAGAAAATTCTTAATTATGAAACAAATTATTTATTAAATCAATACTTGTAATTTATGGTACACTATGACTTTATTTTGTTAATAGCTCTTTTCTTCGATCTATTGAAAAAGCTCCAAGTCGGAATCGAAGCTTCGGCTGGGACTGCTTAAATTATTTTGTAAGTCAACGACATGAAATACAATCGTTGCTTTCGACGGAGCTCGAGTTGGTAATCTTTTGGAGTAAAATTCTTCATTGGATTGTGTTTATAAACTGTTATTTTTTTGATGCCCTTCATATATTTATATCTCGAATGGGTTTATCACATTAAATACTTCGAGAGAAATATAACAAAATTATATCTCACTCTCACAAGTTGTATTCCTTTACTGCCACTTCCATCAAACTTCCAGCAACATTTTTATGTTTAACAATATTTATTCCGATCCACATATAAAACAAATAGTTCCAGTCGGTAATAATTGAAGTATACTGGTTTAATTTTGAAGTACAAAAGAAAAATTTTATGATTATTTGGAGTAACAAGTTTTGAAATTCTAAATAAGTAGTTTTCCCCTTTTCCCAGTATCAATTTCGATGCTCATATTTCCCCTCGTGATAATTAATTATTGTTTTCAGCCATGCGTGTCGTGAAAACGCCGCGAAAAGTTTTCGAGTCAGCGTAAAGAACTGTCAAACTTTTCGACAGATTTTTCATTCTCGTATTACAAGAGTTACATACTTTATAATCGACTCGATTAACCCTCGAAATAATTGTGTTCGCGCACGAACGAGGAGAAAGAACTTGATGAATGTCTGAAAGTGATTTCGATTTCGCCAACGAATACACGAGCCTGGTGGACGGGCACGTCGCGGGTGCAGGAAGCGATGATTACGGCGTCGAACACAGGAAAAGGCGAGCCAAAGTCGCCAGCAGCATCGAGGTAAAATCCCGAAGGCTCTGAAAACCATAAGTATGATAAGAAAAACGTGCGTGCGAGAAAAATTAATACCGAACCTGACGACGGCGCAAATTCTTACCGCGCTCCGATTTGATTTTAAACTTTTGTTGTTCAAGTACATCGATCTAGTGTCCGACATTTCTTCACCGGTGAGCATCCTAAACGTACTTTTTACGGTGCCGTTAATGCAAAGCAAACCGAAACATTCTCGCTGCTCGACCTGGAAGTTGACTTCCCGAACTGCTAATACATTTTCGTAGCGTTTGCTAAGTGAACGTCCACTCGATTAGAAAAGTTTGATACGCGAGTGGTTGCAGGAGAACCAGCAATTTTTCTGAAAATCAAAAGCATTCATTAATTTGATTCATACATAAAAAAATTAAACAACAAGAAAACCCAACACCAACGTTTGCTTTCATGTACACAATTTGCTGACAGCCTGCGCGAGTCTCTCAATGGAAAGTTCACGTGCCTCAGCGTCAAGATTCGCAGCCGCGTGCAGCATCGTCGCCAGGGTTCTCGTCGTATTAGCAAAGTGCTGCGCGGAAATCGAGTGTTTGTTGTTCCCATTCGTCTTGAGACGCGGAACCGAGTCCATAAAAAGCTGCTGGATTTAAAAAAAATATCTTTGTTTGCTCCACTGCTCCGCGTTTTCCTTATTTACTCGTATAGGAAACTGAGAATTCACGACCTGGAAAATAAATCGATTTAAGTTAAGCAACTTCTTCATTCTCGAGTTTTTTTTGGAGTGAAACAAGTTTTGGAAAGCATGTACTTGTTGCAACGCAGGCAAATGCACCGAAAAAGACCGGCGATGAGGGTAATCAGCGTCATGGGAATTCCACTGGTGAGTATAGCCGGGTTGTTCGTCAGAGAAGTCAAAAGGAGCCCAGAATTGTTGCTCAGCTAATCCTTGACTAGCTTCAGTAACTCCGTGGGAGGATTCGCGTCTTTATAAACTTTCCCAGTCGTTGTTAAGAGATTCGCTGTAAAATGAGGAGCCAGTGCGGGAAGCTGTTTCAGCTTCTCCATGGATTTTGGCGTAAGGGCAAAGTGGTCGTTGAAGATGTGCTTCGGCAATCCCACGCTCTACAAGGACGTGGAGCCCAAATGCTGCATCCAAATCCACGTTGCGTTTGAAACAGCTTTGTTTTCTTCTAATATATCGCAAAGAACACGACTTTCTCTAGGATTTTGAATCTCGGATTGTCCGCGAGGTAGACAGAGAGGAAAAGGGCATTAAGGTTCGCTGAACTTCTGTCGCTGCTTTTGAAAAACCCGCTGAGGACGTCAATGAACTGCAGTTCTTGAATGGCCACGGTCATCGAAGACGTACTTCGAGATTAATTCCGCTTCCAACTGTTTTCCAGGTATGCTCCACAGGGATTCTGGCAATAAAACTTAGTCAATAATTGGACGGAGAATTTATTAGAATTTGAAATGTATGAAGTTTTTTTTTTGATCGCGGAAAAAATGTTTTACCAATTTTCACCAGGGCTTCCTCGGCGCATTTCGGAAACTGATTGTGGATATGCATTTGCTTTGCTATGGCATTTCTCGGCATTGCCGCTGCCGTTTTTGCAGCCAGAAATATCGATTTAGAAATTTTAACGATTTTTATGAACCAAACGATGCTTAAAAAAATTCAGAAAATTTTCTATTTTCCGAGGAACTTTTTTTTCAGCGGTTGAATTATGAATAGAGGAATGTGTGATGTTTTTTTATAAAATATTCAACTTTTTTGACAAATTTGACAATATAATTGTCACGCGATCAAAGCGAAAATAAATAAAAATCCATGTTCGGAGTTGGACGGCCGTCCAACTTTGATTTATGTATGTACCCTTTTGCTGGTTGCTTTCGTAATATTTCTCAAGAACATGTCCCAACAGCGCTGGTGGAATTTTCCATTTTTCTGCTTGTGACGGCACTGACATGTCTCTCACATAGCGCTTCCGCTTGCTTCCACAGCTGACTTCCGCAGTTCCACTCAGCTGATACGTACATCGTTGGTTTACGTGGCGTTTGAGACCGAATGGACGTGAGCCATTTATAAAAAAAAGAAGACACTGTTTTACACTCACTCATTCAAGCATCAAACGTGATTTTAATTCTACAAGTCCAAATCGAGGCCTGGGATCTCCTGACAGTACAGATCAGTGGAAAAGAAAGGTACAGGTAAGCAAATGACGAAAGTTCTAAAATATCGCAACTTTTCAAGTTGCCCGCGAAGAACCGAAACTTTAATTCTTACTGCCTTTATTACTCTAGAATAATAGCTATTTCGAGTTTATTTGCCTTCTAAAAGTCGGTGCAATAAACAAATAACAATACGGTTGTAGACGGTGTAACAATAAACTGAAAGAAAAAAAAAAATTTGCCTACGGCTAGATTTGAACCCATGTCCAACGACTGAAAAATTGTCCCCAAGTGTCGTTTATTCGTGATTAATCACTTTCGATAATAATATCTTATGACTTTCAATGTTTTATCTTTTCGATCAATGAATCATAATTTTTCAGGATCGAGTCCACGATTTCAGAACATTGCGATCGTTGGAACCAAAAAAAAAATGGATATGGACATTGAAACAAGTAATACAAGATTGCAAGACCTTAACGAAGACTGTCTTCGCCATATTTTCCAATACTTAAATTTCAACGATAAATTGCATTTTTATAAAGGTTCGTATTTGCGATTACAAACATGTCGAACAAATCGAATTATTTCTTTCACTTTAACCATTGAAATAATTGAAACCACGTTTAGTTTTTTAAAATTGCAGTCTTCACAAAATGGATACATGTGAGTCCTGGTTTTTGGAAAATTTCACAGTTCGGAGTCGTCAATTTGGCAGAGATAGATAGCGATGAATGGCCGGACTTGATGTCAAACGGGCCACTCAATTTCATGGAATTCCAGGAAATCGTACTCATTTGTGGTTCTACTTTCCAAAAGCTCTCAATTTTTCTGCGCGGTGATTCATATTTTCCAAAACCACTGGTATGTTCTTTCGATGGCACAGGGTATCGTTTAGATGAGGAATTCAGTTACGAAGCTGCGTTGGACATTCTCGGTGAAGCCTGTTGTAATCTAAAAGTACTGGAAGTACGTTCAAGTAGCGGTCATCCACTTTTATCAGATAAATTCCATGCATTATTCCTTGCTAATGAAAAACTTGCTGAAGTACACTTGGATTGCCGTTGCGAGTCCGATCTGTATAATATCGTAAGATTAAAGGATCTTCCTGGACCTGCAAAAGTATTGCATTTACATTATGAGAATTTCTCGTCTACTGATGTTGATAAAAATGTCGATTTTATCTGTGACGTAAGTTTGTCTCGCAATATCTTCATTGCTGATTTTTATAATAAAATGAATTTATGCATTTAATGAAATGAACTTTTTCTTGATTCCAGTTACTAGAATCCCGCAAAATCGATTTGAAAAAACTATCATTGTGGTTCGGAAATCCGATACATACATCTCGATTGCTGAAACTTGTAGTGAACTATGCAAAAGGGTTGCAAGTTCTCAAGATACTTAAGTCGGTCGGACAAGAAGACAATCCAAGATTTGAAGAACTGTCAGCATTGGGAGAGTTGGAAGAACTTTTACTTCAATATATAGATATATCAAATGACCAAATTTCTGCAATCGTTGATGGCTGTAAAAAACTCAAGAAAGTTAAACTACATGGTAACTTTTTTTGTACCGAAAATTCGTATAGCTCGATCAGTTATGATTTTACATACTTTTCACACATTACTTTTGTTTCAGCATGTACAGGAATAAATGAAACAGGTATAAACACAGTAATGACATCCTTACCGGAGTTAGTATCAGTTTCATTAGAGAATCTTGACATAAGGTCGATTTTACAAACTAATGCACAGTTGGGAAGTAATTTACAAAGGCTGAAAATATCTGGCCCATTTGAATATATGGAGGTTGATGAAGTGAAAAAAATCTCTCTGTTCACAAATTTAGAAGAACTTTATTTACTTAGCGGTCATTTGGTAATAGACGAAGTTATTTTCGCAATAACCGATGGCTGTAGGAAACTGAGAAAAGTCGTTCTAAAAGGTAAATGTTTTGCGTTTATTGCAAGGTCTTCAAAATATAGTACTTGAATCATCTGTAATGTATATTGTGACATTTTCGTTTTCAGATTGCTATAAGATGACATGCGAGGGTATAAATACGATCATGACTACTTTACCAAAGTTGGAATCAGTTGAGTTATCAGGACTTGAAGCAGATTTGACGTTACGCAGTGACGTCCAGTTGAGTGTACGGAACTTCAAGTTATTTTATACGAATATATCCGAGGATAGTTTGAAAAAAATGTCTCTTTTCAAAAACTTGGAAGTGCTTGATTTGGAAGCTGTCCATAATGTAACAGATGAAGTTCTTGTCACAATAACTTCTGCTTGCAAAAAGTTGAAAAAAGTCTTAATTAGAGGTAATTTTTCTGTACTAATTCTATAAGTTCGTATGAATCTGATATAACAGAGTATTTGTAAATACTTTAATGTAAATTGCAATATTTCCAATTTCAGGTTGCTCGAGAATTACTGGTGGAGGAATAAATAGTCTCGTAAGTTCCTCGCCAAATTTAGAGACTCTTGAACTGAGAAACCTTTGTCTGGGTTCACTCTTTCTCACACAAGAGTCCAATTTACAAAGGCTGTCAATATGTAGCGATGAAAGTTTTTCTTATGGTGATCTCAAGACATTCATTGCCAAACTTCCACAGTTGAAACATATTTTCATTCGGCAACAAATAATCTATACCTGATCCATATCTGTATACGTCTCCAGTGGGTAAGGACAAATGAAGGAAATTGTTAATTAAGGAACAAATTATTTATTAAATCAACACTTGTAATTTATGGTTCACTATGACTTTATTTCGTAATAGCTCTTTACTTAAATCGATTGAAAAAGCTCCAAGTCAGAATTGAAGCTTCGGCTGGGACTGCGTAAATTATTTTGGAAGTCTACGACATGAAATACCATCGTTGCTTTCGATGGCGCTCGAGTTGGTCATCTTTTGGAGTAAAATTCTACATTGGATTGTGATTATAAACCGTTATTTTTTTAATGCCCTTTACATATGTATATATCGAATGGGTTAATCACATTAAATACTTCACGAAAAAGATAAGAAAATTATATCTCACTCTCACAAATTGTATTCCTTTACTGCCACTTCCATCAAACTTCCAGCAACATTTTTATGTTGAACAATATTCATTCCGATCCACATATAAAACAAATAGTTCCAGTCGGTAATAATTGAAGTATACTGGTTTCATTCTGAAGTACAAAAGAAAAATTATATGATTATTTGGAGTAACAAGTTTTGAAATTCTAAATAAGTAGTTTTCCCCTTTTTCCCAATATCAATTTCGATGCTCATATTCCCCATCTATCACAGACAATTATATTATTGATCACCATTTTTCATATTCAAACTCAAGTACTTAAAAATTAACAGTTATAGTTTAGTAATCTCCATTTTGGCCTTCTCGCAAACTTCGAGAAAAGTTGCTCGAGCGTAGCCAAAATTATCGAAAAATCTTCCACGCACGAATGATATTCCTTGATATAATTGGTAGCGTCATACAAGGCTCACCAGGTCAATTGTTCGTGCACATTGAATACCAGAAGACTCTAAAAAAAAATCGACATTGCCGCTGCCGTTTTTGCAGCCAGAAATATCGATTTAGAAAATTTAACGATTTTTATGAACCAAACGATGCTTAAAAAAATGCAGAAAATTTTCTATTTTCCGAGGAACTTTTTTTCGACGGTTGAATTATGAATAGAGAAATGTGTGATGTTTTTTTATGAAATATTCAACTTTTTTGACAAATTTGACAATATAATTGTCACGCGATCGAAGCGCAAATAAATAAAAATCCATGTTCGGAGTTGGACGACCGTCCAACTTTGATTTATGTATGTACCCTTTTGCTGGTTGCTTTCGTAATATTTCTCAAGAACATGTCCCAACAGCGCTGGTGGAATTCTCCATTTTTCTGCTTGTGACGGCACTGACATGTCTCTCACACAGCGCTTCCGCTTGCTTCCACAGCTGACTTCCGCAGTTCCACTCAGCTGACACGTACGTGGTTGGTTCATGTGGCGTTTGAGACCGAATGGACGATAAAAAGAAGAAGACACTGTTTTACACTCACTCATTCAAGCATCACTCGTGATTCTAATTCTACAAGTCCAAATCGAGGCCTGGGATCTCCTGACAGTACAGATCAGTGGAAAAGAAAGGTACAGGTAAGCAAATGACGAAAGTTCTAAAACATCGCAACTTTTCAAGTTGCCCGTGGATAACCGAGCCTCAAATACTTACTGCCTTTATGACTCTAGAATAAGGGCTATTTCGAGTTTATTAGCCTTCTAAAAGACGGTGTAATAAACAAATAACAATACGGTAATAGACGGTGTAACAATAACCTAAAAAAAAAGAGAATTTGCGTACAGCCAGATTTGAACCCTGAAAAATTGTTCCCAAGTGTCGTTTATTCGTGATTAATCACTTTCGATGATAATATCTGATTACTTTCAATGTTTTATCTTTTCGACCCATGAATCATAATTTTTCAGGCGAGTCCACGATTTAAGAACGATCGCAATTGCGATCGTTGGAACCAAAAAAAAAATGGATATGGACATTGAAACAAGTAATACAAGATTGCAAGACCTTAACGAAGACTGTCTTCGCCATATTTTCCAATACTTGAATTTAAACGATAAATTGCATTTTTATAAAGGTTCGTATTTGCGATTACAAACATGTCGAACAAATCGAATTATTTCTTCCACTTTTTCCATTAAAATAATTGAAACTACGTTTATTTCTTTAAAATTGCAGTTTTCACAAAATGGATACATGTGAGTCCTGCTTTTTGGAAAATTTCACAGTTCAGAGTCGTTAATTTGGCAGAGAGGAACCGCAATGAATGGCCGGACTTGATGCCAAACAGGAAACTCAATTTTATGGAATTTCGGGAAATCGTACTCATTTGTGGTTCTACTTTCCGAAAGCTCTTCATCTCTTGCGGTGGTTCAGATATGTCAATGAAATTGGTATATTCTTTCGATGGTACAGGGTATCGTATAGATGGGGAATTCAGTTACGAAGCTACGTTGGACATTCTCGGTGAAGTCTGTTGTAATCTTGAAGTACTGGAAGTGCGTGCACATAAAAATCATCCACTTTTATCAGATAAATTCCATGCATTATTCCTTGCTAATGAAAAACTTGCTGAAGTACACTTGGATTGCCGTTGCAAGTCCGATCTGTATAATATCGTAAGATTAAAGGATCTTCCTGGACCTGCAAAAGTATTGCATTTACATTATGAGAATTTCTCGTCTACTGATGTTGATAAAAATGTCGATTTTATCTGTGACGTAAG
>JABFQM010003937.1:0-10535 GCA_022816865.1 Zelostemma sp. ZL-2020
GACGTCAATAAACTCGGAGCGAGCAGATTACTCGGAATATTAGCTGACAGATACACACTGGCCACTGGACCGGTCGAGATCCCAAAGAAAAACGTGCGTCTGTCATCAGAATTTCAGTGGTGTGTTTCATTGAAAGTAAACCAAGTTTGCTGTATCAAAAGCTTCACAAAAACAATAAATTTGGTTATATTTGAGATATTACTAATAATTTACTAATCGAAATTTAAAACTCGATCGCAATTGCTATTTCCAAATTGGAAATTAAATTTGGTAAAAATTGAGCGCACAAAATATTGGAAATTTTTTCGGAAAAAACCTGCTTATTAAAGATAAAATATATTGTGCTTTTTTACAGAATTCAAGAGAATGTTGCCTGGTTTAATCGTGTTATTAATTGGCCAACAAATATACATACGTCCTGTTTCCTCTCATGGTGAGTGGACAAGTTCCGTTTTATTAATTCATTCCGATCAATTAAGTTTTTTTCTCTCGACTTATTTTTGATCAATAAATTTTATAAAACGATAACATCGATGAATCGAAAGAACGTCGTGTTTCTTTTATCGGCAGGGGGGTCACTCCTATCATTCACCAAAGCAAGCAAAACAAAAATACAAATTAAATACACTGATTTTCCTACTCATTTTCGATAATAAAATATTAATTTCCAAAAAAACGCGATGGCACAATTTTTTCATCGCGGTGTCATAAACTTGCGATAAAATAATTATAATTACGATCCTTGGATTGTAGACAACGCAATAATTATTGCACTCTATCAAATTGCAGTTAAACAAATGTTACGACTAACGTCCTATCATTCTCGATGGTATGAAAGGAACACAAAGAATAATAGTTCTTCCACGGCGAGAAATGAAGTACAGATTACTGTACGACGTCAAACGGACTACAGGAAATTTGCAAGAACATAAAATAGTGCAATTCTCTGCTGATCTTACTGCGAACTCAAGGCACCGATGCCGGGGAATTCCTGCAAAGTTCCGCATGTGGTTTCGAAGGCCGATGCCCAAAACTGTGCTGCCCTGAAAGTAACCACACACGAACCGAAAAACCCTTGTCGACATCGTCGCAGCCGATTCAGCCGGTCGCAGGAAACAAATATGGTCCTCTTTCAGCTCCTGATTGCGGTGTAAGGAATTCAAGTCTGGTGGAATAGTCTATGTTTCGGGAAGTTTTTAAGCCGAGAAATACTTTGTCTCGATTCATTTGATTCGAGGGGAAGTGCACCTTTTGCACGAGAATAAATCAGAATTATCTTTATGTTTTCAACTCGACAATATCTGTTGAAACGGCACTTGATAACGCGTACAGTTAAATCTGCTTCGCAAATTGCAATATGAAATGTTTCAGCGTGTAAAAGTTCACTCGAAATACTCGCGTTTAATTTTTCGCAAACTTCATCGGAAGAAAGAAAAAATCACGAATTTTGCAGGAATTTTTTACAAGCTTGGAACAAATCCCGGAATATTGATTTTTGCATCATTATTAGAACGTATAATGTTACTCAAATCATTCTACAATGAAGTCTGAAAACTGAATATGCATTTTGTCGCAATCGCAACTTTATCACGTTCAGCGAATTTTTTATTTTGTTTTCCAATCCTTTCACATTCAAATTATAACTCGAATTCGTTGTAAATCAAATCCAGGAAAACCAGTTTGGAAAGTCATTGGAAAATTGTCGGTACATTTATCTGGGAGAACGTAACATTACATTTATTCGCAAACTGCAAAATAAATGCTCGTTAAATTCATTCCGGAGAGCCAAATCTTTGTTTTTCCCTCAAACAATAGAATCCATATTCAATCGAGAACTTTACACTTTGACGACACAATTATAATCAAGGCGAATCGCGGAACGCAATAATAAAAAGTTCAATTATAAAACAACTTTATTTTTCGCAGAATGGACGAGGGTCAAAGTTCCGAAGAAGTTTGGAGGAAGGAGAAAATGGAACCTCGAGCCGAGCTGTTCAACGGGGAATCCGCGACGGGTTCCTTGGACAATTCGACGTCCCTGGCGGACATTTTTGACACTGCTTTTACATCGAATGTCGACCCGACTTCTCAATCTCGTTTCCCATCAGGTGCGTAACTCGATTCCGAAGATAAAAGTCTGAACATTCATTTACAAGAGTTATAAACTTTCAGGGAATGACATGGAGTACGACCATCTATTCGCCGGAAGCGACATCGAGGAGAACGACGTCACTCCTATCACAGCTTTCCCTGCTCAACCGCATCACTCTCACGCGGAAAACAATTTTGTATGCGGACCTTACCCGACGCCTTCGGAGAGAAACCCGCGGCGTTACTGGCGTCAAGACTGTCCGAGCTGTAACATGTACCAGAACCGGCCGGACAGAGCAACACGAAAGAACGTTGCCGGGGCACAAATAAATGGAGAGCGGAGCCGCGAGGATTATCGTCAGAAGAGATACTCGCACGATATTCCCGTAGAGTTTAAGAAGAAGAAAATCGAGGTCCAAAGAAGCGAGGAGATAAACAAGCAACAGCCCGATAACCAGCTCAGCATAGCTGGACCCTCGAGACTTATAGATCATCCAGTAGATTACAGGTTTATTACCGTTTTGTGTGAATTTGGAGGTGGAGAAATGGGAGGATTAATGTTCAATGTTTTTAGTATGAATGGATCTTCTAGCGGCAGCAGAGAAGTTTTGCACACCGAGCAGCGGAACGTTCCAAGCGACAATAGTAACAAGCCTACTATTTACTCTCCAGAATTGTCTGTGATATCGTCACAAAAAGCGCAACCAAATGAAACGTCGAGTATGATTTTTTTATTGCGTTGGTTTATGGATTGTGAGAATTTTATTAATGATTGATTGTTTATGGTTTTAAAGGAAGTGACGACACTCCGTCGGCTCCGGATTTGCAATTGGATTGGTCTACTAGTAGCGACAGCGATAGCGACGAGGCCGAAGAGGATGGCTTTGTTGAGGTTCTTGGCACTGTGAATCGAAGTAATAAGGTTCGAGACACTACCTTGGTACATCTAAGTTTTCGAGAAGAAACTTTCATTTTTTATCGATGGAACATTAGGGCGTGACTTTAAAATATTGTCACTGAAAATCCACTTTGACGGCATTCTCGTCTATCTCGCATCGAATAAAATTCACTTGTTCATACATTATACTTGAGTAACTTGTTCTACACTGGGAAAAACAACGCGAGAGTTGACTCCATTGCCCTTCAATTATAGAATAATCGATGTTTTGAAAAATGTATTAAAACTCGAAGAATTATTGTAATTTAATTGTACCGTGCTGACGATCGCGTCAACCTTAATGTAATGTACAATGCGTTGCCGTGTGTGCATGTGACGCCATGCTTATCAGCTTATCTAATGCTGTTCCAGCATTGACTCACTATTAGATTGCCAGGTCAACTCTGCTCCGCATGTTAATGAACCTTGTTTTCACGTTACAAGGCTGGAATAACACGGCTTCCGTTTTCCCAGTGTACCATGGTGAACAAATAACGCCTTCAATATAATTGTTCCTTATATCGAAACGAAATAATTTATGTTTCAACGCATCAAAGTGGATTTTAAATAGTTCATGTTCACGTCACTAGATGTCGTGGTGGTCAATGTAAGATTCTAATTAATTGATTACAATTCTGCAGAGTAACACCAACAACAACAATAATGTACAATCGGAGGATCGGAATCATCGAACAGTTACGGTGGTGGATTTAACAGCTGAGTCAGACGAAGAACATGCAGCCCCAGCTTCGGCTAGTTCCGCAAACCCGCCAGCTATGGAGCATCCACCGAGGTGAAAAAGTTAACAAAATGATGTGTACAGTTGATTAACTATTACTATTGAAATTAAATTATACGAAATTTCTTTTCGCAGAGTCAATGTACATTGTGTTTTGCACCAAATGCCGGAATATCGTCCGGTGAGACCTCGTCACCACGATCGCTGGCATCTCAGATTCCCCTTACTCCACACAGGAATGGTTCCTCATAGATACGAAGGTGCGCATTTGTCCGAACGATAGACGAAAAATGTATCTTCCAGAGTGTAATTTCTAAATAAAATTTTAGGTGGAATGTTTGGGTCCCGCATGCATCCATTGCAAGAACAATTGTGGGTAAATCAGCAGCGTCTGCAAGAGATACAACGACGCATATTGTATTCGAGATCGCCTCATCATGGGTATATTCTGTTTTAAAACTCTCAGATTATGTAAAATTGTTTGCGTTGCTGAGTGTATTGATTGTCTTGACAGATGCACGCCACCAACCGCACATGTTCATGGTCAACACGTTTGCAATGTCAGCAACAGTTGCCCGTCCAACGCTCCTTGCAGGCGAAACAACCTCGCATACCCCAGTGATTACGTGAATCGTTACATGTTGCCGCTGCAGCCGACAGTTTATAGTCACCCCGAAGCCAGAGGTCCTCCCAACTTTAGTGCTCCGTGTCCTCCGACAATGATGGTACAATGCTTTTGAATAAGAAAAATTGCAACGAATTGAACGTTTATAGAATTTCTTCTAAATGTTGGATTTTTTCACAGGTGAATCCTATGAACAATATGGACGAGGAAGAGGTGATGACATCGGTACCCGTGCATCAGCACGTGCACCATCACATGTACCACTATCATCAACATCAACCCCCACAAACGCCGCAAAGAGCTCCCGATAACTTTATTTGGTCTCCGTTCTTGGTGGGTTTTTTTAAGAAACATGTTTGCTTGGAGTTTGGTGTAACGTTTAAAAATCACGTAATGAATTGCAATTTTAATTTGTTAGCAGCAAAGTACTGAAATGCATTACTGGAGGCCGTTGGCCGCGGTTCCTCCCACCGACTGGGAGCTTCTTCAAGATATGCGCCGCATGGCGCGAATCAGTTGCGGCGCTACGCAACAGTCCATTGAAAGCCACACATTCCCGCATAAATATAAGCGCGTACGTGTTACGGTTGATGCATTTAAAAATTATATGGTAAATGTTCATGAATTGCCGATTTTTACGGAATTCCCTTTTTTTGTAGATGAAAAAAGTGGAAAATAGAGAAGACGCTATTGAAAAATGTACGATATGCCTTTCGGAGTTTGAAGATTGCGAAAGCGTCAGGTGAGCATTTTTCTCTGCGAATTTACAAATTCCAGCAATCGGAAACGTGTTAATTTTGTGGTTGTTTCTCAGGCGACTTCCGTGTATGCATTTATTCCACATAAATTGCGTGGACCGATGGCTATGTACCAACAAGCGTTGTCCGATTTACCGCGTGGACATCGAGACTTTTCTTCATAAGGAAGTCAGTACTTCCACATAGTTCGTGATGAACTGTGATCAACAGTTGTTATTTTAATTAAAGTATTAAATTACACCTATCGCATATAACAATGTACGTGGCTGTAAAGGTAGTAATTCACTAAATCCACGTTGAAGTTGAGCAAGGAACAATCGACAGGCTAAAACACCAAACCTCGGAAAGTTTTATTTACAAAACTGGTTTTTTGGAACCAGGGATTTTTAAGTATACCAGGCCAATTCGAAAATGAAAGAATTGTCAACGAATTGTTTGTGCGATTAAGTTTATACTTTATTACGATTGTTGATTTTCATCTATTCCCGTGAATAACGTGAATTGTAAGGAATTTTTGTATCAAGTTCAATAAAACCTTGTGTAAATAATTTGTATTGAAATATCGCTATGGAATAAATTAAAAATGTACATTAATTATTTAACACCATTTGATATGTGACGTGGCAGCCTCGCGGCCAGGCCCTCTTCGCCAGCGTTGCCGTCAAAAAATAGTCGGGATCACTGGTTTTCACGCGGGTTTTCGGGGCACGAATGTCTACGACCCGGTGAAGCGGAATAAAAGAAATTAATTGGTCGCGCAACGTGACATCCGACTGGCGATCCTGCCAGGATTGTTAAATTCAGGATTTAAATAATTGAAGTTGCATAATTTGAAAATTAAAATTCAATCAAAGTAAATTCAGCGTTTCCTTTGGCCCAAAACCAGAAATTACTTAAATATTGCGCTATTTCGCTCTTGTTGTCCGTGATACAGAGATTCGTAGGTCGGCAGGGTCACCTGAGACTATCTTCCGTTTCTTAATTTGTTGTGTCACGAAAGGAGCGAGCAGATCGCTGAGAATATTCAGATGGCAGATACTCACTGGCCACTGGACCGGTCGATATCCCGAAGAAAAACGTGCGTCTATCATCAGAATTTCAGAAGTGTGTTTCATTGAAATCAAACCAAGTTTGCTACATTAAAAGCTTCTCAAAAACAATTAATTTGACCAAGAATTGATCAATTCGAGATTTTATTAATAATTGATCATTCGAAATTCAAAATTGGATCGCAATTGCTTCCATTACTTCCAAATTGCAAATGAAATTTGGCAAAAATTGTGCGGATAAAATACTAGAAATGTTTTTAAATATATAGTACTTTTTTGCAGAGTTTGAGAAAATGTTGCCTGCTTTGATCGTGTTGTTAATCGGCCAACAAATATATACACATCCTGTATCTTCCCAAGGTGAGTAGAAAAATTCCGTTTTATTAATTCATCCCGATCAATTCAGTATTTCTTTTTCGATTTATTTTCGATCAATAAATTTTATGAAACAATAACATCGGTGACTCAAAAGAACGTCGTTATTCTTTAATCGGCACCAGTGTGTTTTATCATCAGTAATAAAAACTTTTCTACTACTTCATCATATCCAGTTATGAGTAAAAGATCGTTTCGTAATGTTTACACCCATTTTTGTTCACGTTATCGAGTTTCCTGTCACAGGAAACAAATATCCCTTGTAAAGGGTTTGTATATGGTCCGCATAATGGACCACATATGGACCGCATGCGGACCGTATATGTTTCATATGCGAATTCCCTGGGCACCATATAGGGCTAAAACCGTACATGGCATGTATAAAATCCATGCGAAACCATGTATAATGAATTAGAAAACGGGAATAATTCAAGGGAAATCTAAAAAAAATATTTGCATTATTAAAAGATAATGCATTTTTTCACAAAAACAGGAGCTTGGGACTTGTCTACAACAACTTTCAGGTACGTCATAAAAAATATGTCGACCTTCAATGCAAATCGAGTCTCGCCACAGCACGATATTTGGCAAATTCAGTTAAAGCCATCTACGGATACAAACGGAGAAGAAACGGTTGAATTTTACGTACACTGTATGGCAGACAAGACTTTTTCATCTTGGCGCTACGAAATCGAGGCTGAGTTCCGACTTTTGCGTTGGGATGGAGGGAAATCACATTCTCAAAGTGCGAATGAAATTATATTATTCAATGTACTAAGTTTTGTTATGTTGACTCGTATTTTTATAAATTTTAAATTCTTTCAACATTCCTTATAATTTGATAACTATTTTCTTGCACACTCCATTAGAGCTCAATCTCAACTTCTCTTCGGAAGATGATTTTAATGGGTGGGAATTTTCCGATTTCATTACGAAGGAACATCTACTAAAACCTGAGTCTGGATACATTAAAGATGATTCAATTACACTTGAGGTTTGTGTTCAATAATTGCAAATATGTGTTTAATAATTGTACTTATATCGTTCAATCCAAAGTCAATCTACGCTCAATTGTCAAAACTAGTGTATTCGCCTCTTATATTTCATAAAACTGACTATGAATATTCTATTTTTAATATTCTATGAATATTAAACCTGTCAAATGCCGTGCTTCAAAATTGCAATAAATTAAAATTTACAAAAATTTCATATAAAACTAAACTTATTGATAATTAGTTTCATCCCCGAATGTTTTATTGTCTTACATCGTTTTATTTTATAGGTACATATACACGTTATGAATGTCCCAATACCTGCAGACGAAGACGAAACCCGCAATTCTGGACTTGAAAATCTGAAAAGCGATTTTGATAAACTGTACACCAAAGAAATATTCACCGATTTCATTATTAAAACGGCGGACATGGAATTCAACGTGCACAAAGCAGTAATGGCTGCTAGAAGTAAAGTATTTGAAGCGATGTTGTCGTCCGAGATGATTGAGAAACAAGAGGGATGCTTGATCATAGAAGATCACACTACCGAGGCCATGAAAGAATTGATAAGATTTTTGTACACTAGTCAAATTGATGGGAAGTTTACAAATTTTACCGACTTATTTGTGGCAGCCAAAAAGTACGATTTATTACATCTTCAGAAAATGTGCGAGGAAAAAATGCTTCAGAGTATCTCTTTCACGAATGCTTTCGATTTCTTTATTCATAGCGATCGCTATGATCTTAAAAAGTTAAAGAAATCCGTCATAGAATTTATGTTGCGTAATAAGAAACAGATCGCAAATCATTCTGAATTTCATGAGTTTTGTTCCTGTTGAAATTACAATTACTCTAGTGTGGCGCTGCACTATGAGCGCGCAACTAGCTTACTTGGACTTGGTCTATGCTCGAGTGTGGAAGCCAAAATTAACTAACGACCGTTTTTCTAATAAACCATTTAACCAAATATTCAAACCCTGCTTAATTTCAATCCTAATAAAACCTCAACAGTTCTGATCATCCAGATTTAGCTGTACAGATAATGAAGCTAATGGTGTAGTTTGTGCAGGAGGACCTTCGAGCCGGAATTCAAGAAAAGTAGTTTTGTATGAATTACTTACTTATTACATAGGCTCTCGGGTTCGAATTGTCAATGTGGAACGAATTATCGAAATTGGGAGAAAAGCTTTGTTTCAACTACACATCTCATGTGAAAATTCTCTCTCTATTTTTTGTTGACAGTAATTATCGCGACTTTAAAAAGGTAAAGCAACATGCCACTGATTTTATACCGCTTAATTAGAGAGCAAGACATTCTAGGTCTTGCTGAATTCGAGTCTTTTTTTGTAAGCAATCAAGATTTAGCTGTTTTTAGAAACAAATGACATAATTTGTAGAAAAACGTTACTTTAATTCCTGTTATTTTTATCCCCCCAAAAAAATTTGAAATGTAATTTGAATGTCGAGTGCGCAAAGAGGATTCTCTTTGAAGCACTACTTGTACTGTCGGAAAAAAAAAAAAAAAGATATGTCAGCCAGGCTGATCAGTCGAGAGTATCACAAAAAAGAGAATTGTTTTGTACCTTCATGATCTACACGAAAACTATACGGATCAACACAAAAACAAACAAAAAGGCGCTTCAAGGCCCTCGACAGCTCACTTCTATGATTGCAAGTGCAGACCTTTTTTCCCGGAAATATGTTCATCACTGTTAACAACTGTATTTATTAAGCAGAGAAAACAAGATCACACAATCATTATCATTAAATTATTACATAGTATAGGTTTTACGATATAAGCTTCAGGAATAACGATGTAGAATGCAACATGCACAAGTAAGATGTGTATGAAAAATGAAATCTTGTAAAAATTACACAAAAGTCGACATTTCAAAAGATTAGCAGAATGTTGATAAAGGTGATCATTAAAAATATGGCGGTCACTGAATGAAACAATGTCACTTTCTAGTTTGTCTTATACAAAATCTTGCACGTTTTCAATAATGTTCTTGAAGTTTCGTACGTTTTTAAGGTACGGGATTCCCTCAGAATAATTAAACTTTGACAAAGGTGCACGTTTCGTATTTTTACCTTTAGCAAAAACGAATACATATTCTGCCAGAAATTATGGTAACAAGCCGCTTTCCCCCTGAGTCGCGGTTGATAACCTTGTGGAAATAGTGAATTCAACTACAAAATCATTCTTTATTACTTAAATCAACCTAGCTAATTGTTCACTTTTGAAATCTTCCAAATTAAAATTGTCACCACAGAAGTGACAAGATCATAAATTTCCAAATTGTGTGATGTCAACTTCCAAAGCTTTTGGGTTTCTTGTCAAATTCTCAATCATTGCTTACATTCGATTGAATTTTGTAGAGTTTTTTATTTCTTTCGTTTCTTGATTAATTATGACACAAAAGGAGAATAACGTCAATAAACTCGGAGTGAGCAGATCGCTGGGAATATAAACGGGCAGATACACACTGGCCACTGGACCGGTCGGTATCCTAAAGAAAAACGTG
The DNA here is from genome assembly GCA_022816865.1 of Zelostemma sp. ZL-2020. Classification (NCBI taxonomy): domain Eukaryota; kingdom Metazoa; phylum Arthropoda; class Insecta; order Hymenoptera; family Platygastridae; genus Zelostemma; species Zelostemma sp. ZL-2020. Next base: position 10,095 of record JABFQM010003937.1, read on the forward strand.
CGTCTGTCATCAGAATTTCAGTGGTGTGTTTCATTGAAAGTAAACCAAGTTTGCTGTATCAAAAGCTTCACAAAAACAATAAATTTGGTTAAATTTAAGATATTACTAATAACTTACTAATCGAGATTAAAAACTTGATCACAATTGCTATTTCCCAACTGGAAATTAAATTTGGTAAAAATTGAGCGCACAAAATATTGGAAATTTTTTCGGAAAAAACCTGCTTATTAAAGATGAAATATATTGTGCTTTATTACAGAATTCAAGAAAATGTTGCCTGCTTTAATCGTGTTATTAATTGGCCAACAAATATACATATGTCCTGTTTCCTCTCATGGTGAGTAGACAAGTTCCGGTTTTTTAATTACTTCCGATAAATTACGTTTTTTTTTCTCGACTTATTTTTGTTCATTCAATTTTATAAAACGATAACACCGATGC
>JABFQM010003938.1:0-10527 GCA_022816865.1 Zelostemma sp. ZL-2020
TAGTTGCTGTTTTCCCGCAGTTTGCCACCGTCGTAAACGAAGCGCTGGAAGACGTAGACCCGTCGATTCAAATTATCAGCGAGCCCGGAAGGTACTACGTGAACTCGGCATTTACGGCGGTACTTCAGATCCTCGGTAAAAAATCCATCGTCGACGGGGACACGAAGAGGCACATGTACTACATGAACGACGGGGTCTACGGCTCTTTTATCGAGGAACTGCTCAAGTTGAGATCTAGAATGCCAGTTCCTTTAAACGCAGTGAGTCATCTCTTCATGATTCCAATTAAAAAACCCCCAAAAAACAATACAAATTAATTAAACCGACGTTACAGTGTGTGGGGAACGAGCGGTTTTTATCCACCGTTTGGGGTCCTACTTGCGACTCCTTCGACTGCATTCTCCAGGACGTTCCGCTCCCCGAATTTCACATTGGGGAATGGCTCCTTTGGGACGAAATGGGAGCTTATGGAATATCACTAGCGACCAATTTCAACGGTTTTACGGCGCCCGCGGTCTTCCCGTTCATCAGACGAAGCGACTGGTAATAAATAGATGAAAGATGAGAAGTTTCGCGAATAAAAAATCTTCCGTTATTTATAGGAATGCGCTGAACATGAAAATTGGAGGAAAGGAAAAGGCGAAAAACGGAAAGTGCCAAAATGGATTTCGCAATGTTGAAAGAGCTGGACTAGTTTTCAGTGACGAAATTCAGAGAGAGGAAAGAGGGAGTTGTATATAAGAAGAAGATTATATTAACGTCGATTTCTCAAGTCTTCCAACCACGTATTTATTTCGGCAATGCCATTTACATGAAAAAGTTCAACACCATTTATCAAGATGGAAACGATACACTTTGAATGTAGAGAAAGGAAGAGGCGGTGAGACATGTATAGTGCAAAAAGGATGATGAGAAATACAATATATTATTTAAATGTAGCATATAAACTTAATTATGAAAATATGAACCCGCGTCGTTATTCGCAATAATATATCGTTGTTAATTAATAACAATAAAATACATCATTCAACTATTTAATAATAGAAAATAAATATAAAAAATCTGCTTATTTAATTGTACATTTGCACAAAGTGTCCTACAATCTATAAAATCTCAATTTATATTATTATAATCACATATTCATTACGAAGATGAATGTTGAGAGAATTAACATTAGTACACACTTTTTTGGTAGAATTATTGGACACCACCCTGAAAATTTAAAATTTACGCGCACCTGAGTCCGCGATTTTGTGTAAAATTTGTGTAAACGGTCAAGACAATTTTTTCTTTTTTCATTTATTCGCAAGTTAATTTTTAACAATAAGAAAAATTATCAAAACAAAAGTTATCCAGCATTACAAATTATGTAAGTATATTAAAACGTTTAATGTTCGATGTTTATCGCTCATTCTCGGAAAAAATATCCAAATGTATGCATAAACTTGAAGTTTTTATATAATGACGAAGTATTGAATTAAACTGTAATTATATTATGTTTATTTGATGGAACACGTTATAAAAATAATTTTAATTACGATAAAAATAAATAAAACCCTAGTAACAAATACTTGTATTTACTACAAATTTGAGTACAATTTGATCAAATTTCGTGTAAACGCGTTTACACAAATTTTGCATGTAAACGCGGACGCAGGCGCTATTAAATTTCCATCAAATTTCATGCAAACGCGTGAGTGCGCAGGCGTTTACATGAAATTTACCGGCAGATGTGCTATCAGGGTAGTTGCCACATAACACTCTCAACGCAAAAATAACAACGATTAAATCATATTTATGTGCACCTTCACTTCAAACAAGAGAAAGAACTCATGTTTCATATAGTATATGTTACAAACCACTTATAAATATGTTACAATCAGGCACCGAAACCGTATTGAAACCATTTTTTTCCCTAGAATCGAAATTCTAACCGAAACCGATATTCTGCCACATCCATGGAACCGGAATGGTTAAACAGTTTTTCTATCCCGGGTTTTTTTTTTCGGTTCAAAAATAATTGTATTATGTTAATAGTAAACATTTTATCCTTTGACTGATTGATCGAAATAAATTGAAACTAAATCTATTTTAGAGAAAATATTTCAATTCACCAACAGTTTGCTAACAGTGCCATTGTAAACTACGAGTAACTGCACATCGAATTGCATCGAAACAAAGTCATCTATCTAACTTTAACCGGCTGAAAAATCAATTTGAAAATTGGGTACTACGCCTGGCAAAATATCGTTTTGTAGTGAAAGCCACCATTTCCCTCATTAATTGGTCGAAAATATCAGGGGTCATATTATTGAACGAATTTTATTCAACTCGGTAGGTATACGATGTGCATAATAGAATTTTTCAAAAACCCTTTTTCGGTACAAAATAGCTATTTACATTTTAACAATCTAATATCAATATAATTAATAACAGTCGATTAAAAAATTAATCAATTGAAAAACTACGGAACTCTTACTACTCAAATTATGTGATATCTTCGGGAAAATAAAAAAAAAACAGAACCGAAACGAGAACCGAAACAGAACTGAAAGTGAATTTAATTTTGCTTTTTGTGTCTCGTTGCAATACTATTGAACTATTCGTCATTGATAAACTCAATAAACCTTTTTTGCACTCGAAAAGTTTCTGAAATACAGTAAGCCGTGACCAACACGTAAGCGCGATAAAACAACTAGAGAACTAGAGGCTAGGCATGAGATTCAGCCGAGAATGGCTGGGTATGATAATACAAACGTAAGGTGCTCTCTAGGATAGCAGTCACAAGACAGGACGGGGCCGGGGCCGTGGCCGGGGCCGGGGCTGGGGCCGCAGTGCGCCTGGAGTAAAGCCAAGCGAGCAAAGTCACGTGGTGTGGCAGATCGCGCGAACTAGCAGCATCCGGAAACCGACGGCACATGCTCATACGGGAGAGTTATCGCGTGGACATGTTACCGGCAAACAGCCCGCCACAAGAACTCTTGACTCACTCGCATTGCATGGCAGGAATACGCTTACTGCGGCCCCATTTTTACGACTCTAACGCTACACGCTTAACATCCGAAACGAAAATATTTAGACCTGAATTGTCAAGCATTACTCGTCGAGTGAATTTGGTAGCGTGAGCTGTCGAGAAGCCAGATGCTTTTCATTTGTAAAAGGAAAAGATTGTTCAAAAAATCAGAAAACTGCCATGTAAAGTGAGCGTGACAAATTTTTTCCATCATTTTATGCAAAATGCAAAATTGCAAAATCAATTGTCAGTTTTTGACACCGCACTACACAAATGCATCAACTTGAAGACGCTTATCGGACTAGAAAACGTCTTAAACGTGTCGCCTAATCTCTGGATCTCGGAATCGGCTTATATTAGCAAGAATTAATCAAGTAGTATTGAAACTTTCGAACCTGATTTCCACGAGTATTTAAAGTCCGTACATCGGAGAACAAATACCAGCTTTTGCAAAGTAACTTCGCATCGGAATCGAAGAAAAAGCTTCTATTAGTGCGCGCAAATGGCCAAACTATTTGGTTTCTTTTTCTCCTTTTTGTTCCGCCGGGAACTGCGCAGAGCACATGCAGTTCAAGCACTCAGATAAATTATGGCAAGTCTCCAGACGTTTTAGACTGTCGCTGTTAGACAAAAACCTCCGAAAGCTTATGCAAATTGCAGTCAAAAGCTAGCTAACCATTATTTTCACATTTTTAACTGACTGACGCGAGAAATGCTGTAAAAAGTAAGGAAGTAATTCGCACTTCCCCGGGAGCAGGCGCGTTTTCGCGATGTAACAATGCAAGTCATCGTCGCCTTGTGGGAAAGAGAAACTGTTTATTTTTATTTTTATATTCGTACCCCTGACCGGGAACAAAGCCTCGTTGTTTTTGTCCTACAGGGATCCGTCCTGTCCTTTGTGCGGGAATTTAAGCTTGAAAGTTAAGCGGCCCGGTAGATATTCGATGCGAGCCATACTTTCCCCCGTGTCCGACACAAAGGCGACCTGTTTTCCAGTGACGAGCTTATATATCCTTAAGGCACGATTGCGAGGCGCGATTAAGCCTTGCAATAACAGTTACGGAACGGCTGTTAGACTTTCTGGATTTTAAAAAAGCAATACTTACTCGCCTTTCAGGCGCGCTACTCTCGCGGTTGGTTGATCCCGCGACGTCGCGACGATAATCACAAAAGTCGGTCATCGCTTCCAGCGTCATTCCAAATTTCTCTCGGGAAGAAAGCTTTTACAACATTTCACAATCACGGCATTGTCTTGTTAGGAAAATTTTACTGCGATTTTTCAAAGTTTTCTACTCTTTAAGAATCGTTCTTTAGTTTTATTTCATAACATACTTGCAATGCTTGAAAATGGGCATAAAATGAAAACTTTGCCCAAATTCAAACAACGCTCGCCGTTGTGAAAGACTAGACAACATGTCTTTGCTATAGAGCATGTACTTTAACTTGAAAAATTAACTAAATTTGCTTTTTCACAACTTTTTAAGACAATTATTTAGATTTTTATTGTATTCAATTTTATGTAAAATAAAAGTAAAAAAAAGATACGTCATCAAGCCGATAACAGTTATAAGTTAATTTCGCGACTCAGCATTTTAATCGCTTAGAGTTAATAAAGCTTCCAAATAAAAGGGCATGGAAAATGAGGTATTTTTCTCATAAATTAGATTTAAATGTGCTTCACTGGAGAGCGGTTATTCGCTTCATAACAAAAACTCGAAGAATTTAAAAATGAATTTCCTCCTGATAGTAAGAAAAGATGCACAGGGTGGAATGTACAATTATATTTGAAAATAAATATGATTTACTCTATATTACAAAGTAAAGAAGCAAATTATCAGCATAATATTTCAATGCGCGAGTTTTATTAATTTCTCAAAAACTGTTTTACATTCTACAGAGATTAACGCTAAACACAGAATTCCAGCGTTAGTTTTCTCTGTTCATGTATTTATAAGTTTTATGCATTCTGTTAAAATTATTTTCTTCACTAATTCAATATTTCCAATACTTGAAAACGCCCGCGGTACAGTGCTTCCAAATTTATTACCAAAAAGTTTCAGTAGACGAATTAAATCACAATGTAGTTCAAAAACAATAACAATGTACAAACTAATTGCATAAAATAAAGGACTTGATAAATTGTAGAGAATTTCTTGCAGGTGTTTCAACAAAATTTTATTACGAATTAATTGGGGAAAGAAAGAAATAAGAAGAAAGTTAATTGGCAGTCCAATTCATTTTGAACGCAGATAAAAATAAAATAATATTTTCCGTCGACCCTTTAGTAATTTTTTAGTGGTCTATTTTGCTTTCTGTCTTATGAAGTCTTTCGGTATAGAAAAATGTTGAGATTAATTGAATAGCGGCATTAATTGAATTTTCGTGCAGACAAAAAAAGTAAGACTTGATTATATATAAATATACATGGGAAACTAAATATAATCCTCGCAGCTCTTGCGAGAAATCGTTAGAGCATTCCCAAGGCGACCTTCGGAAAATCTATTGCAAACGCTGCACACAAGTAATCGAGCAAACTCTGTCTGCTTACGTGTGTTTCCAGTTGCACGCTGCATGAATATTTTCCAAGTCTGAATACATTCCTCGACACCCTCTTGTAAACTCCTTCAGAATCCAGTTTCCTCAAATCATTCGAGGTTTGAAACTATCATTTCATTGCAATAACAACCAAAACCTCGATAAGACAATCATTACTTTCCTCTTACGTTTAGGAAAAAAAAAAAAAACTGAACTCGAATTTCCGAACAATTGTTTATTCCAAACTTATTACAGAAACAAAAACAGTGATCAATTAAAAAATTAGCTCAATTAAAAAAGCAGAAAATTCAACGCACCGATGCGATGGTTCTTCATCGTCGATAATTAATGTATGAAGAAGAGAAAATTCGCTCGTTTCAAATGGCTCATTCGTCTGTGTCTGATGGGATTAAAGGTCAGTCCGGGATTAGATGTTGAACCAAGTTTAAATTACCTCAAGCTATAATATGAATAAAAGGCATAAAATAGCATTAATACTTCGGGGCTTATTAATAACGTTAATTTCGCATGGGCACTCGGGAATTTCATTTAAATTTGCGCGCCAACTGATCCGTGCGTAATCGCTTCTATGAACAAATTTCGAGTAAGTTTCGGAATTTTTCTATTATTTCGGGAAATTAAAACATTTTCCAATCTAATGGAAAATGAAAAAAAAAATTCGAAAAAATAAGCCACGGTGTCCATCTATGTATGCGCACTTGGAGTATCTTGTATCATAGTATGTCTATAATAACTATCAAAGGCTAATCAGTTTTCTAAGCTTCGTTTGCTCGCAGAATCTTCTCAACTTACGTTCTACCGTATTATAAAGTCGGCTTTTAGAGGCGATATGAGTTTTATCAATCGATACTTTTTGCTCGAAAATTATCGAACCACAAACTTGGTCTTATCGAAAGTCATAAAGTTTTTCAGGATTCATTTCAGCACTTACAATGCCTCGACTTTTTTTTTCTTAAAGCTTACATAACTTTCAGATTTTTAGATTCTCCTCGCATAAAGCTATCCATACGCCAAGCCTACATCTTTTGAAATATGTTACAATCTGTCGCAAACAAGTTAAAACGTGATCTATTCAACTTTACGTGAGAAAAAGCTACTCGAAAAGTTTTGTCTGATAAATAATAGCAATAAAGTAGGAGTTTCATAAGCGAGCCCGTATGGTAGTTTTGCGAAGCAGCGACTTAACTCACTCCGTACTTACTAGTATGAGTCCTTTTATCGCAAGGTTCAATAATTCACAGGTCGATCCTTATACGAGAACGTGTTATACGTGCCTCGCGATCTTCTAGTTACATTACGAGCTCTTCGTGTTCGCTTAAGACGCTCTGGGCTTAGCTTTCGAATCGATTGCGTCTTGATTTGCGAGCGCCCTCTTTTCCGAAGTCGTTGGACCATTACCGAGATCGTAAAAGCCCCCTGTTATTTACGACAAGAAGCAATAAATACTTGGAGGAAACAGTCCAGGACACGTACAATTTTTTTAAACTTCTATTTATCGATCCCCTTTTGAATTTATGCCTCTATCCCGGGCATTCAAAAAACAATTACGGATTGGACAAAGTTCAATCGGATCGTTCGTTGACAATTTTTTCGAGGCTCGAGTCCAGTTTTCACATGTTTGTCGTTTGAAGTATAATTGGCGAAATGAATTGTTTCTCGTTGTATTTGTCATACGTTTTATCAAAATTGTCATTGAAAAAATGCATACAGCAATTTTAAAATAACTTCTCGTTGAGGCAGAACAAAAATCCGCTGTGACAGATGTGAAAGAAAAATTTTCATTTAATTCTTACGTACGCGATTTTCCGTGTTTTTTTCGTCTGCTTCGACGATAGAGTTGTTGAAACAACGAAAAACTGCAGTTGATAACAAAAGAAAATTTGTCTGGAAAAAATGTAGGATTTCACGCTGGATTTTTACTTCCGACAATTTTGGACGGATCCGCGGTTGGCTTTCAAGAAACGGCCAGGCGTCGAGACCTTGAGTGTGGGATCCGAATTTATCAAAAATATCTGGGTGCCCGACACTTTCTTTGTAAATGAGAAACAGTCGTATTTTCATATCGCCACCACCAGCAACGAGTTCATTCGCATACATCACTCAGGCAGCATAACACGGAGCATACGGTGAGTACGAACCGGAACTTACGGCTTTACACGAATTTACGACTCGTCGTGTTTTTTCCTCGGCTAATGCGCCATCCGAATTTCCCGCGATCCTACAACGCGAAAACCGGATTTTCTAATGTTGCTAAACGAAGGGATGAGCTTTTCGTGTTCTCGTTTTTCATTTCCTTGGATTGCTTACATCGCAAATATCATTGCACGCTGTAAGTCAGTTTGTTTTTGTAATTCATATGCATTATTCACCCAATTCTTGAAAACTTTTTTTCCCAACACATTCCCAATATTATTGACGTTGAGACAGAAATGGAACACAATTTTCTATTCTCACACTTGCGTCACAAGTCCGCCATGAATTATAAAAAAATTTTGATCCAAAATTCTTCTCACGTGAACGTTTAAAATCAGAACGTGACATAGACAAACAAGTCATCGCGCAAATTTATTTACATTCGATGTTCGCCTTCGACTCCTCAAAAAAATTACACAATGAGCCCTGATTGGTGACTTTCTTTTTGAAAGGGAGTTCAATCAGTTGTAACGGAATCAGAAAGTGACTCTCATTTCCCGGGTATTCGATATGTGAAACCAAAAAGAATCTCAGAAAGTAAACGATCGCGGCGGGGCTCACTTTCTGTGGCACGTAATGCGGCTGAATGCGCACCTGATGGCGATTTTATTTAAACTCGTCGGATTTTCATGTCATCCACTGGTAAAAGATACTGATTGCGAGAGGAAAGGCAATTCGAGCAAAAAAATTACTGAAAAAGAAAAGCAGCAAAACTCTAGGGCACTATACCGGCAAATCCGTATTCCAATGTGATCAATAAAATATTCAACTGCGGGCTTAAAAAATATTAGCGCGTTCACTTTTTTTTATCCTCGAGAGTAACTTCTCGTGACGAGAAAATGTCTTTATTTTAATCTTTTTTCACTCCAGAAGAAATAGCAGACGGCAGTATTTTAGATCCAACGGATTAATTTCGTAATTTACATCGTAGTTTTTAAGAGCTTTTATAATGCAATGTTTTTCTAAGTAATTTTGATGGTACGCGATCGAATGTTTTCGTGTAAAAGTGTCTCATTAGCGTCACGTTCGCGCAATATGGCATTCCAAATTTCCGAATGTCGATTATTTCGCGAAGCATAAAAAAAGTGCGAAACCCGTCTACTACGCGGTACCAAGCGGTAATAAGGCCGCTGCACGCTACCTTCGTACACTTCAGGCTCTTCGTGTTTACTCCTCGATCATGCATCGCCTCACACTCGCCTCGTAAAATTTTCTCTTACTTTGTTAAAAATTCATCATCCGTTAAATGTGTTTGCTATAACGGTACTTTATCGAAATAAAAAAAGCACGTGCCAAGTTCACCGTAAAAGAGCTTTGATGAGACTTCTCATTGAAAATGCGAATTATCGTAATTACAAAACGTGACGTACGGACTTATCGTTTATTGCATAAAATTGAGATGTCATCCATTATAAAATCGATGGATTGGGTGTTTCCCGATAAAGTTTAAATACCCGAACGACCTGATAGGATCAGGAACGCGTAATTCGAGGCTTTCGGCAGACATAATTATTGCGGTCCATTGCACGCCGATGCTTACGATGCTGGTAAGTCATTAAATTTGATAATCTTAATGATGATTTGATGAAACGTTGCAAAAGGTTTGAATAATTCGTGAAATATGACTTCACGCACTTTCATACTTCCGTTTTTCACTTGGAAAATTAAATATTTCTCTGATCCAATACCGCAAAAGTTGCTAAAATTGCTATCTAGATTGCGATAACCGTAACCGGCGATAAACGGATGTTTCAGCAACGCAACGCAGGGACTAAATAATCCATTAAAACAGCACATCCGGTGGAAAATTCAGACGAGAAAGATACTCGTGCCAAAACTATTAGGACGTTAATAAACTTACCGTTGGAACGATGAACCGGTCGGATATTTACGTTAGCCATTAAACGAGCGCGTATTCCATCTTGTCCTGGCCGAGATTTACGGGGAGCATGTTGCGAACGAATACATTTAATACCCAGCGCTCAAAATCGTAGATTATAATTATTGCCGATTATTTATTTGTCAAGCTTCATGATCCGGGTATTCATTAACTATTTCATATGATAATTCTAAAGGTATTGAGAGTCGATTCATTGCTTTTTCTGCACAAGATAATAGCATTATAAAAACCGTATCTCATTTCCCATGCTTTATAAATTAAAATGTATGTTTCATATTTTTCGCAGTCTAACCATCACAGCATCATGTCCCATGAATCTGCAGTACTTCCCGATGGATCGACAACTGTGTCACATTGAAATCGAAAGCTGTAAGTAGTAGAAATCATGTAAGGTCAGACCTCGACCGCCGGCATATGTCGATCTATGAAAAGAGCGTAACCCGCTAAGTGTACACTGATCTATGAAACGAAAATTAATTTTCAAGGAATGCAAAACAACCTTGGACATTCTTTTAATTATGATATCAAATTTCTCAAAACGATTCATGGTACATCGTTCCCGAGCTCCATTTTCCTCCCCGCATCCCATCCTTTTCAGGTCAACGAAGAGAGAGGACCCTTATGTATATTCGTGTCGAGTATAAAAGCCTTCGCATCATCCTCTATTACATACTCACATGAAATACTTTCATTAACATTGTCTCTCGGTCTTTGTCCCACAGTTATCTCTCTCTCTCTCTCTCTCTCTCTCTCTCTCTCTCGCTCTCTCTCTCTCTCTCTCTCTCCTCCCTCTCGTCTCCGCTCTCCTTCCCGCTACCCACATCCCCTCTACTTCTCCCTCTATGCTCCCCTAACACTATATCAC
>JABFQM010003939.1:0-10523 GCA_022816865.1 Zelostemma sp. ZL-2020
GAGTTTAGATACTACAAATTATAATTATGAATACTGAATCAATCGCAGTTGTGATATATTTTATCATAACTACTTTTACGTTGAATTCGATAAGAAAAGAGTATAAAACACATTAAAATTAAAATTCTTTGTCGGGCAACAAAAACATTCAACTTGTCACTTAAAAATGCAGAAACTTCATTAAAAAACGTCGACCCTGAAAAAAGTCCAGCCCCCTGAATCGTGACTTTTCCTCCCCGCAACAGCAGAGTTAATTCCGTAATATCCGTTGAGAAATTAAAGATACGATTCGGATAAAGCGTGAGGAACGCTTTCACAATTATTCCATGTATATTTAATAAATTTAAAAAGCTCCTTCTGGGCGTAATATCGTGTCCGCCCCTCGTCAAATGACCGTATAAAAAGTCAATTAACATTATGAGCGTGAGGGGCTTGGCTGGCACCAGGGGTCGCTAAGAAAGCTCGCGGAAACGACTGTCCTAAGGTGGAAAAGGAGGGGGCGATAGGTGAATGAAGACACGCCAACTTACGTGAGCTCGCATTATAACTTTTGCCTCCGCCGTGACACGGCGCGGCCAAAGGACTTAATTAAATCCACTCGATTAATTGGGTTATACGTGTCCTACTTGGCATCGATTTTCGTAACTTCCGTAATACGTCGGCCGCGACACGACACCACGAAAGATTATGCGCGGTCTTGGATAAGACAGACTCCAGGATCCATCGCTAATCAAACGTGCCTAATTGTAATCCACTGCTCCGTGGGCGGCGTTAAACATTACCCCTAACTCTAGCCCGGCTCGTTTTTCGCCGTATAATTTACATTAATGAGACCATTCGTGGGAACCGAAATTCACTCAACGGCGAGATTCGCTTGTACTTTCTATTTCGAAAAGCCGGGAAATAAACAGCCGGCTCATTTCGATGCATTCGCGCGCTCGAAATTAAACGAATTCACAAAATTCAGCCGATTCCTCTATATTTGTCTAATTGAAATGCGCAGCGGGCGGCATCGAAAAACCTTATTTTACCTTTTATTTTCCTTGGTTTATAATTAAAACTCGGACGTATGAAATTCACTTTAACGCCATGAATATTCATTCCCCCGTATGCTAATGCATTAATTATTTTAACTAAATTCTAATTGGACGAGAGGCGATACTTATCTGACGTTAAATGAACGGTTAAATTATCTGTATAAATATTAATGCCCGATTTCGATGTTGAACAACAAAATACCAGCGATCGTACAGCGTTTTTGGGGTAATTTCGGAATCCCTTGAAGATTGTCGTGTTTTTGTCCCCTTTTCAACGACGCGGTATAAAAAAAGAGTACGGGACGAGATTACTTTCACGATTGGGATATTTTCCTGGTACGACGGTGTAGCATGTATTATTTCGAGCCATGAATGGCGGTTTCCAGCATGGCCGGTAAATGACTTTTACTCGAAGGAAGGAAGAAAAGTAGAAGAAGGAAGGAAGCGAGGAGAGAGCCTTGGCAATCGCGCGGACAGGACCGAGTAATATTATTCGACAGATATGATAGCGTGCCGGCGCACCCTAAGCCCAAATGAAAATTGACTTCTCCACTACGACTGCGGAGACCTTTTGCCGCTCCGATGTTCTCATGTTCCTCAGTGCTTAAGGCGGTTTCCTACTCCGAGTATTAATACTTCATTGCCAGCGGGATTTAATTGAAAAATAATTAACTTTTGGATTATTCAAATTGGATAAAGGCGAGATTTTCGCGGTGTTAATCCGCCGGCGGTGTAAAAGCGGTTTTTCAAGCGCCAGGTTGTACATCGATCTCTACTACTGACCCAATTTTTATTTTCAACCGCGTCTGCTTCGTGTTATCGCACGCAAACACAATTTTTGTCTGCTATGATACTCGACGTGTCATGATCGATGAGAGTTCGTTATCAAAATGTTTCGCTCTACTTGATAGATCGTATCCCTATATTTACTTTCGTGCCATTATCAAATTAAGTTTCGTCGTATTTAATTTTCACATCGTTTATCATCCGTTGTTTAATCATTTGTTTCGGATTAATTTAAATTATTGCTTTTCCCAAATTATTGCTGACTTCATATTTCATTCTTAATCGTTGAAAAATTACGCCGCTCGAGAATTTCTACCTGGAATTATTCGAGTCCAGGAAATAGAGATGAAACATTTTTATCAAACATTTCAATCCTCTGCACTTTTTTCTTATCACTGTGTTGAAAACAATTCGTGCAAAAAATCTATAGATATTTTATTGTGGTTTTAAACTGAAAAATCTACGAGTATAATTGTTGCTATCATAAATAAAATACACACCATTTGAGATTTTATCAATCTTTAAACTAAAAAAGCTCAAAATTGGCCCTTTTTCTAGTAAGATCATGAAAAAGAATATAAATTGTTTTTTATTCCATATTCAAGAACGCATAGAAAAATCAAATAGATCGCATTCTTCATTTCGAAACCTCTAAAATATTTTAAAAAACTCGCCCACTGCTAAAAAAAGCTCCATTAAAAGTTCCAAGTTCCAGCCATTTTCCTCCTAGAAAATCTCGACAATTGTCGCTCGTAAAAATAATGTCCGTTCGGAAATTATGGTTAGAAAATTTGGGTACAAAAGGCGGAGTCCAAGAAGACAGATATAGCAATAAACAATTACTTAAGGCAGCGTTACAGGGCGCACCCACGCATTAGGCGAAGTGGAGGCCGCGCCCATGTATGAACGTGGGCAGGGCTCTCTCCATTTAGTCCGTAAAACCACGTGTGCACGCGTACTTATTCCGTGTTCATGTGTCACGATCGAAACGAGTGCGTGTGCATAGGTAGCTATCATAAAAGTGACAAGTTGATAAGTGACGAGAGGCCAGAGCCTGCGACTGCAAGCTGCGCAAATCACAAGTGCTGCCTCTCAAAAGTATTATTCAACGCTGTCGGTGGCTTATCGAAAATCCGATTCGTCATTGTCAGTGCGGAAATGAAATTTTTATTACACGCCCTTTGTCGAAAGTCGAGCCTCGAGTTATGGTCTCTTCTTCACTCCTCGTATTAATTACCCTCCCCCACACCAGGAAGAACATCAACTTCCGTATGAAAATAAACACGTTTTTGCAGCATTGATTATTCAAGCGGCGAAGTTAGATTTATATGAGCTTTTATCAGGCTGGCGGCATTTTTAAGTACTCGCATCGCGGAAAACAAAGCAAGTTAATTATCAGCGTGTGCCTTGGCCATTCATTCATGTTACCCAAGCCGCGCTGGGAGAAAAAAACTTGGGAATTACGAGTACTTTCATCCCGTTTGAGTTACCCGAAGAAAAGCGAAAAGATCAACCGAAGAAGAATCCATGCCGGGGCTGAAAAGAGCCAAGTTTTTCCCTGCAATTTCGCGAATCGAACGAGGCGAAAAGGCCGAATTCGAAAAACAACGGGGTGGCTTTTTTTTTCATCCCGGGTATAAAGTATCAGCGGCGGTGCATGTCGGTAACGAATTCCCCGCGCGTTGCAGCTTCGATGCCTCGAAAATGAAAAGCGGATTCATTATTTCCCGGTGGACTGGCGCGCCGAATGTTCACGTGCAGCTCTCGGCGTCACGATTTTCCCGCCGTTGACGTCATTATACATAGACGGCTTTAAAATAATTATTCTCTCTTCGCAGCCCTTCATCCCTTCCGGAGTTACACGATTCGTACACATCCCATAACGTTTTCGCGACTTCCCTATTCCCGGGAAATAGATTTCCTCGTGAAAACTCTTTTTCATCGTTAAACCCCGGAAGCGGGAAAATTCGCGGTGTAAGATGTCGCGGCGAAAGGGGAACTTTTCGGAATTTAGCTTCTTTATATACCGGTTACCCGACAGGACAAAGAACGAAGGCACGTCGTATATTAGACGCAGCTACGCCGTCGCCGGCTAATAAGCTCATTAGTGTGATAAACCGTACGTATCGCCTTGTGTAAACGAGCGCTTGGCAACGAGAGCTTTCCAGGACCCCGAACGGTGTACCTGCGCGTAATCTCCGGGTTGTCAGGGTAGCAAAAGCGAGCATGTCCTCGGCTCCTTCGCGACCAAGTCCAATAAAACCGTGGTTAGATTTTCCCCCCGCATTTCGCGATCAAGTTCACCTTTTCTCCTCTTTCCCCGCGTTAATAAAAGGTCGAATCTGCGCGGAAATTCGACCTTGGGGTCCTTGAAATCAACGTTGCGTAAGCGATGCAGCTGCGGACGGAAAGGAAAGTGCGGCGAGACGTGACCAGCGGAAGTCTTGGTTGACGATACATTTCCGTTTAGCCCGCCGCGGGAAAGGGACAATGCAATGGGCGAGGACTAGTTACACGGTACATGGTCACAAGGATGCCCCGATGTCAGTATGCCAACTCGCTGCTGGTCTTAAGGGAGTGCCAGGAAACGCTGCGCCATTAGTCGTCAAACTCCGGCTTCGTTCGCCCCGAAGATAATTGCCTCGTACGTAGATCTGTCTCTTTGCTCGCCCCGTGCATAGCAACAAGCTCGTAAAATGAAACAGTAATTAGATCATTCGTCTTTCCTCGGGCTCTTCCCTTTGACGAATGATGACGAATTTACGGGAAAAATAATTAAACTTGGCGAGGTATTTTGGGATCAACGACGGGCATTATTGAATTCGTCGGAACATGATTGGCATTTCTATTATGGAATTGGTATTAATTGGGAAACTATCGTTATGATTAATAATAGAATCGAGAGGGGAAATGAAAGTGATACCGATGCATTTTTTATCATATTGTTATCTCCTTTCAACTTTAAATGAGTTTCGGGTTGAAATGTATAATGCATCGACGATAAATTGCAATTTGAACTCGGTCAATTATTTGCAAAGAGATTTCCAGTATGAAATACATCCCCGATCGGTGCTTTTGGTTAAAAGCATTTCCCTCTTAATGACTTATTTATTCGTCGATGTTTTTCCACTCCGCTGGAAAGCGCATAAAGCTCGAAGAGCGGGAATAAATATGCGAAAAAAAGCATGAACCGGGGAAAAATGTGTCAATTCGGTGGGACTTTGAAGTTTGGGGAGAAAATGAAGCGGAGCAAAGTCAATTAAACGACAAAGTGAAACTCGAGAAATACTCGAGAAAGCGCTTGAAATACGTGGAATGAAAAGTTGCGGAAGAAAGCGGTTCGATCGCAATCGCGGAAAATTAGTCCTTGGCAGACACTGGAAAGGCCAAGGGAAAGCAATTGGCACGGCCGCAGAGGGAACCGATTCGAATCGACGCAAACTTAATCCTCGACGTCGTATAATCGATATCATTCAAATTGGTACGATACGGTCTTTGGGGCGCGCAAATCGAGCGGTAAACACGACCCGAGGCTCGGGAGAGAGAGGACCCTCGCTAGTTTCTAAAGACATCGATACGATCCTCGAGTTTCCCTCAAATTCAACGACTTTGTAAACTCTTGCGAGACTCTCATTTATTATTTTTATCATCGACCGTTTTAGCATCGATCCAAATTCATTCGTTTCGAACTTTTTTTAATTACCGCACGAGGAAAAGTTCGTTCAAGATTTTGACTTAAAAATAAGGCCAGAATCTGCTATCGAAGTTCATGTAACGTTGAAGTAAAGTTTTTCTATTAAAAATGGGTTTCTTGTAAGATTTTCGATGGTTTAATTATGGACGAAAACCATTTTTCCATGCGACAGCATTTCTTATTTGTCACAAAACCGGAATTCGACCTTTACTTTTCCATCTTATTTCATCCATTTATGTGAGAATAAAGATAAATTCGCATGGGAACAAATATTTCTGCGTTTGATAAGATTCGTGTGTTATGGCGACTTTGCACGAGAGAACCCAATTGATTTTCGCTTACGTAGTATAAAGTCAATTTTTCCTAACTCAAAAGTCCATTTATTTCGAAAATAAAGAAAGTATGGATTTATTATAAAAATTTGACATCGAGACCACGATTTTAAAACTTCACAGCGTTAACGATAAAATTTATAAAAGTTATCAAAAATCGTCGAAAATCGATCTAATAAAAATTATTGCACTCTTTTATAGAGCCTGAATGAAAGAACTCAATATAAAAAGACCCGCCCATAATTATTTTTCACAAGCAAGTAGAGATTTGGAAACTAAAATTTTCCATTCCGTACATTATTAGATAATGAAGAAGACGAAATCGATTTCGCCGGATTCCTCCAATCACGGGACAGAATGAATTATTCAATTTACGGAACTTGCGTAATGTGTCGAATCTTGCGACTACAATCAAGGCAAAACAGGTAGTTCTATTAACATACAGATTGACGCTGGCGGAGTGACGCGTCACGAATGGGGAAGATCCTCGATATTGCGAGGCGCTTCCAACTTCTGATGTCACGAGATTACAAGTTAAGAACCGATTACAAATTTCCACTGACTAATTAACTTGTGGATTCAACGGGATTGGCTTTCGCAAAAAGCATTCCTGCTCACTCACCGTCTCCGACGTCCCAATGTCCAAAAGCGCCGCGAAAACTCGGCTGAAATGAGCTCCGCTCGTCCCTGAAACAAACACAATGCATGATAAAAATTCTTCTCGGAACAAAGTCAAAGAGCGAGAAATTAGGGCACCGTTCGAGTGCATAAATCATCTCGATTCGTTCCCTCGGCTAGCGTTGTTTTTTTCTCGAGTACGCGCGAGTTTGAGAGCGGAGAAGGGTGTTTAACATCGAACGATCGTTTAGTGCCGCTCCGGCGAGTCTTGGGGCTGAGTCAAGTCAATATTTAAGTTAATACGCTTCGCATTTATCGGGTCGACGCGCAACGCGGGGTCTCCCAACTCATTGGATAGTCGTTCCTGTTGTTTTCGACGACGCCGAGACCTGGAATACACAGAAAATTTCCTGCGGATCCTTGCGTCACTTGAGACAAACGAGGCGTGAAATTAACAAGAGCGGTAAATGGGAAAATAATAACTTCGGGGAGAGACGTTTTATGGCCTGTTGAAATATTACTGAATTTACAATTCCGTGGGTCACAGGAGCATTATTCATACGCGCTTCCCATACTTCGGCCGTGCTATTTGGGAGCATTACTCTTCGGGATACCACTGAAAATCGTGAGAAATCTTCCTCTTTTTCCCTCGTTTTCTCTTTCAACGCAGCTTTTCGTGGCTCGAGTGAAAAACAAAACGAAAATTCGAAATATCCGTGTATCCGTCCTCGTTTTCGCGGAAGATAAAGCCCGCTCCGTGAATGTCCTCTCGGGCGAGTTGCTTTTTTTGCACTTAATCGATGAGCAAAGACAAGTGGAGCGGGCGCGATTCGGAAGGAAACGGTTTTCCAGGGAACATAGGCTACGCGTTGCACCGACCATTTCAGCCAGCTGTATTCCGTTCAATGTTATACCGTCTCTACTCTATTGATCGCAGCTCAGAGAAGCATAGAGTTACAGACCGCTGGCGTCAACCCCCTCGTTTCCTCTCTTTCTCCGTCGCTCCGTCTCGCTCTTTCGTCCTACCCCCGTCTCTGTTGCTCTACAACGCTTTGAAAATTACGTCTCGCTCGCGCCGCTTGGCCCCATTGACCTGTACTATCCGAATTCCATTTCCGTCCAATTACAATTCATCCCTGTTTCAAAGCTGCAGTCACGTGTTCATTAGTCGGGGGCATGGAAACGATTATATTTCCCTGTTTTCTTGTCCTTCCTCTTTTTTTCTATCTTTCGCTTCGCCCCCTCGTCGCGAGGCCAGTCGAATTTGCCTTCGGCCCTTATCGCGCGATTCAATCATTTTATCGATTCGAAAATACGTTTGCGCCCCGAATCTTTTTCGTCGTTGACGAGTCGACCAGGAAAATCCGATCCCAATGAGCGCGCGTTTATCAAAATCTTTCGACCAGGTCCAATAGCGCTGAATTCAATTACATTATGTTAATAGAATTAGCGTCCTACGCAAATAGAAGGGGGAGGGGGCTAATCTGATTAACCGCGGGGATTCGGCCAAGTTTGGGGTGAAATGGTATATTATTGTGTCGGGCGAGCTGACTTAAAACACACGTGTAAAGGGAATCGTTGTAATCGATGGTAAGAAGCCTGGAAATTACGTAACCCGCTCGCGCAACGGCTTAATTTCTTCGGCAAACAAAATCAGTTTAATGATCCGCTTCGGGGGGTTTCGCGGAGCCGAAAGTTCCGCCGCTACGGCGCATACCAATAACCGTCATTATCACTGAAATATATGACCCTGGTAACGCGCACGCGCCGCTTGTCCGGATGTAAAATTGTATTCCCTGATTCGATGACTGCCAATTCGAAGTTGGAGGGCACGTAAATAGACGAAGGAGCCCGTAATTGCGTCGTTAAGTAATTAGCCGATCCGTTCGACGGCTCGGCTTAACTCGGCCAATTCGATTTTAAATACTGTTTGCCTTTATCGCGGATATTCCGGCGAGTTCGCATTATGGCGAAGAAACGAGGCAGAAAAAGCGAGAGGTCGAGCTCGGGAATTCACGGTCCGTTTCGATGTGTCTTCCTTGGCCATTAGTGCAAATTAAAAACGCAAAAAAGGCTCATTCCCATTACGGCTCCTTATCGAGAAGAAATTTTATTAATGACGCACGGAAAAGTAAAGTTTACTTGTTTTTAATGCAGATAAAAAGCTATGAAACATCTGTTGTGATTAGAAAATTATGTTGGTTGATTTTCTTACAAATATTTAGTGAAAATAGCTGTTGTAATTTCAATTTAAGCCGCTGTAAACTTTATGGATCTTTTTTTTCCGTGCGGGGAAGGAATGGGAATTTCGTGGCATCGTTGGAATCGATGTAACACCGTGTAAACATCGCAGCATCTTTGAGAAGACACGGAATATAGCCCGTGGCGTGATACTAGAGCACCCGGTTGAGATCGATCCAAGTTACGTGCCCAATGTGAAAACCGTGATTCGCGAACTTGCCCAGCAACAAGCGAGGGCCGCGCGCGAAACGGAACTCGAAAATTCGAAGGAAGATTAGACGATGACGCGGAGGCGAATTTTTCGCATTAATCATTAAAAAGCGATTTGGCTCGTTCCCCGTTGGAAACTCGGGGAATCAAAGAACACTCGAGGGAAAGTAATTAAAGTGCCGTCGAAGGGATACCAAGAAAAATGCGCCGATGAAAAATCGACATCTTTCGGCATGTAAATTCGCGGCGGGAGCGACGAAAAAGCAGCAAAGCGTTTCTAATCTCAAGTGAATTTCTGTTTTCGTATACAGGCATTACCATAATGCGTTATGGTCGCTTTGGTACAACGTCTACGAGAACTTTTCTCCCCCAGGAAGTGTCTCGAATGCGAAGCTTTCAACAATTCGCCTCCGCGATTTTTGAAGAGAAACTTTTCTTGAATGCGCTCGCTTTATTATGCATTCATACGTTGATGTATTTCGAAGGAAATGCATCAACTTTAGCTTCATTCATTAACCTAGAACACGATAATCGGATAAGAACGGCGTTGTAATTTACTCAGCGTTCGATGCAATCTTGATAACGGAATTCCCCGATCGAATTGCGCGCTTTTTATCGATTAGAAATACTGATTAATAACTTTCAAAATCAAATTGATATTTCAAATGAAAAAACTGTTGGCTCTCGTAAAATTGTGAACGAGGCTGTAACTCGGAGATAATAACAACGTTTCGTAAAATCATCCAATTAGGTGCCTACGTACATACCCATAATTTATCACGAAGGAAAAACGAACTGTCCGTCGATTACCGCCCACGACTAGTTCTATTTCATACTTAAATTGCGAAGCCAACGAAAAAGGCAATGATAAAGTAAGACGTGAAATTAGCGATCGATCAATGATAATTAAAGAACGCATCGTTTCACCGAAGAAGAAAAAGCAAGCAATAAAACTCGACAAACAAATTCGTTTGATTGGCCGTTCGTGAGGCTTTGCAGAACTTTTTAATAGAGATTTTACGGGCTGGGAGTTAACCGGAAGTTGGGAATTGTTCATGGGATGTTGCAATGTACTAAAGATTTCAGGTAACTCCATAACCAAGCTCATAAACAACCCTGGACTAGTGGATTGCAGTAACGAGGGAAGTTTGACCCAACCCAGCAGAAATGCAAAGTCATTGCAGCTGCAGTAGTAAAGATATTGGAGCACGCCGATTCCCGGCTGAAAGGCTTTGTAATGCCCCGCCCTTAAAATAATCGCGTCCAAAAAAAATCGAAGAAACCTTCTCGGAAAAGGACTTTGAACGGATCGGAACTCGGTCGTTCCGGGGAATCGATCGAGCCTCGAAAGAGATCGGGAAACGCGGGGAAAATGTTCGGGGGGGGGGGGGGGGGGGGGGGAAAGGGGGGGGGAGGGGGGGGGGGGCCAAATTCGGGAAGAAAAAAAAGACCGGGGGGGGAGAACGGAAGAGACAAGCTGGAACACCGAGCCGGGGACACCCAGTGCACGCCGTCTGTCGTGTGAAAAAAAAAAGTAGCATAAAACACGACGATGAACAACACGAGTACAAATGCATAGCGTGATATCACACAACAGAAATAGCG
>JABFQM010003940.1:0-10520 GCA_022816865.1 Zelostemma sp. ZL-2020
AAGGCACGCTTGCCTGTCGCAACCAAGGAATAATACAAGCACGTAGAAAATAATTTATGGAAGACTGTGAGTGAATAGTTGAAAATAAACATGAGCATATTCAGTTTCAGTATAGAATTTCTTACAAACTAGTATTTTTTTCGATGAAAAAAATTACTCTTGAGTGGAAAAAATCCACTGGGAAAAAAAGCAAAATTGTACTTCTGATAGCTAAAAGTGACTTTTATTTCTATTCCGGAAAAAAGGACTTTAGAGAATTCTTACTCAAGCCGTTCATGTATCACAATTATTTAATGTTTCCACGATTTTTTCAAATTTCTCGTAATAAATCCTATGAAGTTATTTCGATTGTCACAACCAAGGACTGTCACAACTAAGGGCTCTCTCCCTACTGTTTTCACAGTAAATATACACCTTTCCTCAACAGAGATTTCTCTACCCTTGAATTTATCTTCGCGGGACAACTTATTTTCCAGTTTTTCAACCGTAAAATTACCATCGTAGTACATGGAAACTGTTCACCGTCGATGGCTGAAGTTTTCGTGTCAGTGCAACAAATTTTACTGCCTCTCAACAGGAAAATTCCCACGGAGTTTGGAAAAGCTTTATTTGATTATATTGCATAATTATTTAATTGTATTTATATCACTCATTCAATCGAATACATGAACCATTCATCAATTTTGTTAGTTGTTATTGGGCATAGGGGGGGATAGATAACATTTTTACAAAGGGATACATCATAACGATTATAGTACATATTTTCTGACTACACTAACGTATTCTACCTCATCAACGATACGATTGATCATAAGGACACCAGCGCTATTCCCTGGTATTCATACTGTTATACTTAGTAGTTTCCTTATATATATGACACGCTATAGCGCCGGATATGCTGTGAGAAAGAAATGCGGTTTTTGAAACGTATTCGTTCTATTATTTCGCATGCCGCGTTCGATATTGGTTTAACATGGCGCCTGCGCAATTGCATGCGCTGAATGGCGTAAAAAGTCCGGTTGAAAACACTAAATTAAATACTCGGCACGGTACATGTGCCGACGCGTAAATTCGAAATTGCGATTCTGTTTGCCGAGCAATTTTTCCTGTTATGAAACAGTAGAATTTCCATTCAAAGAATGTATAATTCCCAGTAATAACACAGATGAAAATATGTTCTGCTAGCGTGTTCATATTTTACTCCCTAAACAGGAAATTTTGAGAAGTCAATACGGAAAAATAAATTCCGATCCGGGTGAACTGCATTGTTTCTCGATCTGTCCCTCAGGTAGTGTTAAAAACAGTAAATTTGTGTGTCGGCATCCTAATTTTCACTGCAAAAATTCTCTCAGTGTAGTTTTCATCGTTTTTCAGCGTCTAATCAGTTTTTGCATAGAGATCCTCTTGGCACTGGAAGCGAGTAATGCATCTGCGCTCCACTGGTTTCCAGAAAACCCTTTTGATTGACATTAAATGATTTTTTTTCTTCAATTACAGATGTTATATTCAACGTTTTAATCGCCAACATCACCACCGAGAATGTTAATGATTGTCCGGAACTCATGTGTTTTTGGAATTGTCTATTCGGGGACATTATGGAGGAAAAAGATGTATGAATACGCATAAAACATATAATTTGTTATGTCATACACTCTGAAAACAAGTGTCTTTGCAGAACACGTTCCTTCAGTCAAAGTTTAAGATGTTATGCCAAAGCGTCTTAAATTCGACTACAGAAACGTGTTCTGTGGAACTCCGAGATACTTGTTTTTATAGCGTGCGAAACTTGTTTTTGTAGTTAGATTTGTCAAATTCATTTCTTACTCTAAAGAAAATGAATTTGACAACTTTTACTAATAAAAAAATTGCATTTGATATACTTTAGAAATGTTTTTTCTAGAAGCTGAATAGATTCTACATCGAGGTGGAAAAGTCAACAACAATTGCAGACGGGCCACTTGGTTATAATCCCGAACGTGAGGAAGAATTGGCACGATGTTTTAAATTGAGACATGCTACAGCAGGTAATTCAAGTTATGCACTCTCCACATCATTTAAATCATGATTTGACATAAATTTTAAGGTTTTCACAAATTGAGTAAAATTTTTATTTACGATGTCCAAAACAAGTCGATCACGAGTAATAAAGAACCTACCTGCTCATAAATGGAATGGGGATGATTCAGTACAATTTTCATCTGAATTCACAGATCCATTTGAGGCCTTCGCGAATGCATTTGAAGATAACAAAGAAAATCGTCGATGCCTAGAAATGTGGAACGCTATGCAATGCGCTTCAACTGACCTTGTAAGTTTGAATAATTTATTTCCAATATACTTGAAACGTCCAAGGTCTAATATTAGCTAGATCGAATTTACATAAGACTCTGAATTCAGAAGACGGTGTCTTATGCTGAAACTTTCTGACTTCCGGTTTGTTTTGTGAAAGAAATCCGAAGTTTATCAAAAATCTTACTTTGATTGTTGCTTTCGTAATTTCGACTATACCGTAATAGCACGTCTGCTGGTAAATTTCATGTAAACGCCTGCGCACTCATGCGTTTGCATAAAATTTGATGCCGCATTGATGAGTCGTTACTATTTTTTATGCGACTGTAAGAAATGCGAAAATCCTGAGCCCTTGGAAGCTTGCTCTGACAGCGAATGTCTGAACTATTGTGACCCCAATGACAAATTCTGCTCGAAATGCGGTCGGAAATTCCCTGACGATTTCAAGCAAAAATACGATGAAGTTGTTGTCCTGACAAAGTTTAAATGAAAAATTTGTGTAGATGCAAATATACATGATATTTGATGAACTTTTATTGAAATTCGTAGTAAATCTATACTCTATTTGTAACTATTATATTATTGTTGTTCATTCCAGCCGTTCCCGGCTTGAGACAAATGTACATTTTCTAAACGACAATTTTCGAATTTTCCCCTTGAGGCCCTTAAGGAATAAAACAATAATTGAAGTACAAATACAGAAGTACAAAAGTGCGTCGATCCTTTCCTCCACGTCTCTTCCCTCTTCCTCCATAGTTTGCAAGTAAAACAGTCTTACACGTAGCTTTTCTTCCCGTTGTCCCGCTGTCACTCCGTTATTTCACACCGTTTCCTTCGTCTTCTTGCCTCCCCTTCCTGCTATTCCGGAGATTCTGGACGATACATCCCAACACACCACCGTTCTACAAGACCTCTAAATCGTGTTATCGTGGAAATGCGCGTACATCTTGAATATGTCGCGATACTGCACAGTCATATCTTGAAGTAATCTTGAAAACGTCGCAATAGCCACTTATTTAGGCGGCCGTAGCGTCTGCGAGATGTAGCAAAAACTGTCTCTAAGACGTTACGGCAACGTCTTGTAGAGCATCGACGTTTGAAGTGAAGTTATGCTCAAATGTCAATGCTCCAAAAAATGTTGCCGTAACGTCTTTGTTAAGATAATGGGTCGGGAAATAAGGAATGCGTTGTTTCACACCGCATATATACTGCATGTTAACGTTTATTCCCAGCTCTCCAAGTATGCTATACATCCAAGCTCTGTCCCTCAGTGTGTCCGTGAGGGCGTGTGTGTGTGATATTTTAACAGTCTTCGAGACAGTTTTTGCTTTATCTCGCAGACGCTACGGCGATGAATAAGCGGCCAATTGAACGTTTTCAAAATGACTTGAAGATATAACTTCGCAGTATCGCGACATCTTCAAGATGTACGCGCATTTTCATGATAATGCGATTTAGAGGTCTTCTACATAGAAGGTCGTGTAGTGTTTGGGTTGGTCAAGTATTGAGCAAATCTGCGTTTGCATAAATAACAAAATCTTGGCCCAGGTTTTAGGTGTAATAATAGGTTCAGATTCGACCAATTCTAGTCCAACTTTCTTGTCCATATCATGGGTAAAATATGGAGCAAATCTGGAACTAGGTTCTAGGGAAAAGAAAAGGTCCAGATCGGGCCAATTCTTGCCCAAAATTCTTATCCATGTTATGTGCTGAATATTGGGCAAATCTGGATCTAGGTTCATATTTGACCTGCCGAGTCATTTTGTACGCTCAAGTGGAATAAAACATTGAATTAAAAACAGTATTATAATTAAAGCAATCATTCTATTCATTACATTTAGAAAAAATTGATACCATAGCATTACTTACAGTAAATTCACTTCGGGTCACCACTAGTTTGTTTTTATGCACTTTTTTCTGCAACGTCAAATTATCAGCAGCGTCTAACTACTCAACGTTATTCTCGAAGAATTGCCGTCGATGGCCGTGTCGCGTCACTCATGGTCACATGTTTCTTCTTCATTGAACTTGATTCGTGATCGGTCTACGAGAGAAAATTCGCGCGCGCGTTCAACACTTCATATGTTTTCAAAGTATCCATGACATGGACAAGAATCTGGGCGAGTCTTGATCTCACGTACAACAAATTATAATATTCAGTGCAAATAGACGCTGCATGGGCACTGAGTTTATGCTAACATACGCCTTTTTTTTTGTTTCCAGCAAATACTTTTCGAATTATCCGGAGGAGTTTAAGCTCTTTGTATTCTCCTCAATGTATCAGTCATATGTTCTGAAGGAAGTAAAGGCGTGTTATAAGCTCGTCAAATAAATATGCTGAACAGTTGAAAAAATTTATTCATCATGCGACCAAATTTTATAGTCTGTGAAATTGTCATAATTTTTACTGCCGGAAGTTACTTTCAGGAATAAGAATGCTTCTAAGATATCACACGTCTATAGAAAAACAAAAATGTTCACTTACGTCGATCCAAATTCGAACTAACAAACCTGAGCGTCAAAGTCCATCAACGTCTCACCTCGTGGTGGCCAGCGGGAGTGACTGAAATCGACCGTTTTTTGCGATTTTTAACAGTGGAAAACGAGTGGAAAACGTGTGGAAATCGTGTAGAAAACGTGTGGAAATCGGAGTGAAAACACAGCGATAACATGCAATTTATCCCGACATACCACCTCTTTTCCATTCGTTTTCCACAGCGAAAACACATGTTTTCCACCATCAATGGTTTTACGGGTATGATATGCGTGCCATTATGATAATTTTTTTTTCAAGTCCGCCATATTAGAGCTATTTGAATTTCGTAAATCTAATAATGAATTTGTAACCAGCGACCCCTTAAACTTATGTGTTCGAGGTTCCAATCAAATCCACGTCTTTTTCGAGTTTTGGTCAGCTTGTTTGAGATACGACCCACAGTGCGTTGATGGCAAAAAAAATTTCGAGCGTTGCTATTTTAAAAATGATTTTTTTCGTGCTGTGTTTTGGGAAACTTACGATCAATCGACTTTCCTCTTCCTTCTGCTGATTTAGGACCATTTAATTTTTAAATTTTAAATATGATATGGAATGACCCGTATACATAGCAGAGCTAAAATTTTCAGATCGTTAAGTACTTGAAGTTCCAAATATTTTTCCTTCAATTATAATTGTTCTACTATCCTATTACATCATAGTTGGACTACCTAGCTATTTTTTCACAAGAACGACTTTTTGGGGTAAAAATCGATGTATAAACACATCTTTTTGGAAAACTCTTATTTATTTCGATAAATCTATGATTTTGAGGCACTTTTGACAAAAAAAATACAATATTATAAGAATTTTTGGTAAGGTTAGGAAATGAAAAATATCCGGTTAAAACCGTGCAAGATCTTAAGAATCGTCTTCTCGAAATATGGGACTCTTTCACACCTGAAGACTGTTGAAAACTGGTCGATACAATGCCGAAACGTGTAGAAGACCTCATTAAAGCTTAAGGTGGTACCACTGATTGGTAATTTTTATTTGCTAGCAATAGGTTTGCTCATTTGATTGTAATTGTTGTTGATAGCCAAATAAGGATATATTCGAAAAATGTGCATTTTCAGTAAAAATACCAAAAATTCTTATGATATAGCAATTTTTTGTCGAAAATGCCTTGAAATTATGGATTTATAAGAATGAATAAGAATTATACAAACATAAATATATGTTCATACATCGATTTTCACCCCAAAAAATCGTTCTTGTGGAAAAACAGCTAGGTGGCCCAACTATGATGAAATAGAGTGGTATTATATTTAATTTTGACATACGAAATTCCAATATTGATTGAAAATTGTTATGAACAATTATATATAACTTTCTCATTATTGTTAAGAAACGGTAATCAATAATTTTAGATCGTCATGGTTTCCTTCTTTAATCTATGAACAAAAAACAAATTTTGAAATTTAACATCGTGCTTGGTGAATATGTTGACGAGAAGGCGATCACAAATCCCAGTAAACGCTTCAAAACAAGGAAGAGTAACATTTCCAGAACCTGGCAATTTTTTGTCTTTCATTTCCGAGTCGTGCTCAACACGTCGTTTGCGACACGTATCAAAGAAGCGAAGAATGGTATAAAAGATGAGGTTTGATGTCGAATTTGTCACAGTTGAACAAGAACAATTACGAACTACAAAAATCAGTTTAAAATGATTGGTAAATCGGTGTCGGTGTTCGTTGTTTTTTCTGCGGTGTTCTTGTTTTTGGAAACCGAAGGTCGTGGTGGCTGGGCATATCCATTCTCGTATCGCGGCCAGAACGATGTGAGTTTTTCTATAATTCTAGAATGTTAAAAAGCTCGACACAGACTCAACATCTAACTCATTTTTAGAACATGAATATCGGTGCTGGCGCGCCCGTGGTGAACAATCAGAACAATCCGAACAACGTAAGATTATCTACAATTCTAAAATGTCGAGAAGCTCGACACAGACTCAACATCTTATTCATTTTCAGAATGTAAATATCGGTGCTGACGCGCCTGTGGTGAACAATCGGACCATTCCGAACAACGTGAGTTCATCTCTCTTCTAAAATGTCGAGAAGCTCGACACAGACTCAACATTCTATTCATTTTTAGAATGGGAATATCGGTAAGAATATTTCTCTTGCCGTTCCTGTGGCGAACACTCAGTGGAACGTAAGTTTGTTTGCAGTTCTAGAATGTCGAGAAGCTTGACACAGCCTTAACATTTTGATCATTTTCAGAATGGGAATATCAAGGCTGGTATTTCTTTTTCGATGCCCGTAGTGAACAATCAGGACAACTCGAACAACGTGAGTTTACCACAATTCTAGAACGTCGAGAAGGACGACACAGCCTCAACATATTCTTTTTCAGGCTACGGGAGCTTAGCATTCGATAATGTTTCAATGAATTCGATACACTTCGAAGATGACAATGTTCTACAGAATCCTGTGTATTCCTATATGCAATTATCTAATCATTGTGGAAAATGGACAAATATAAATGAGAGAATATTTACATAATCGCCAAGTCTCCGTAAAAATAAAAGTGAATTATCAGAAAATGAGTTTAAGTCTATGGAAACTTTGCGAGGCTCATTGTTAATGAAACTTTCGCGGTCGCGGAATGCGATTTCGCGGTTAGTGTCGGGAAAAGTGGCCCGTAAAACCATCGATGGTGGAAAACATGCGTTTTCGATGTGTTTTCGATACGATTTCCACATGTTTGCGACACGTTCTCTACTTGTTTTCTACTGTTGAAAAATTCCAAAAACGGACGAATTGATGCATATATATATGAATAAAAATCGAAAAGAATTAATGAAAAAGACTTATTATAGTTGCCTTAAAGTGCCTATTTTTGTAATTATTCTGGAATGTCCGATCGCTGTCAATAATATTAACGACTGTATCACTACTAGCGACATCTCGAGCCACTCTCGTCACTTCAACAATCACTTACAGCGATCGGATATTCCGCAATAATTACAGAAATAAGCACTTTTGAGCAAGTAATAGATCTCTTTTATTGCTTCCATTCAATTTGTATCTATATGAATTGTCCCTTTATACATGAATGATTAATAAATCGCTGGTGTTTTTCAATGATCATCAATCAATCATTAATCAAATTTTTAATTACTGGATTATTCACAAATTTAAATGAATAAGAGAACTTTTCGTGAATAAAAAATAGTTTTTCGAAATTTAGAACGTGTTTTTTCGTAGGAAGAAACTGTCTCGAAGTAATGAAAATCTAGATCAATTTTAGGCACCTATTTATATCCTTACAACAAATTTTCCCAAAAAACTGAACTTGAAATGTAACTAAATTCGAAACCTTCGGCGATGTCGATATTCTTTTGTCCATCGATTAATCTAAATTCTAAGTGGTTACCGATCTGTAGCTCTTTAGATACAGCCGCCATCTTGCGAGTAATCAACTTTTCCGACGTAAGGTTCTCATTAAACGAGCGCTGCCGACAAAATAGCACCAACAGTCAACAAGCGGCCGAACTGGAGCGAACGAGCATAAATAAACGAAGCATCATTCAATGATTTACTTCTCAAGACATCAATTTAATGCGAATTACAATTGAACAAGAATATTTGGAAATTCTCGAAACTAATTCCGCAAAAATGGCGACGATTGTTGAAATATCTGCAGCGGAAGAAGGAACAACTAAAGTAAAAAGCCGATATTCAAAGCTAGAAGATGAAAAAAAAAAATCTCACGCTTCCAAGCTCTACCAATTCAGAAATAAACTTTATTTTCTAAAGTTTGGTTTGAAAACGTTGTCCAGAATCGGACGTTTCTTCCCGAGGAACTATGCTAGCGAGATGAATACCATGGTAGCGGCAGCACTTCAATGCTCGGTACCAATTTGCCTAAATTTAAGAAAAAATTCGACGATCTTATTTACAAACGAGGTTTTCATTTTTTATGACTGTTCATTTAATCTCTGAAAATAACGTAACAATTCGTGTGTCGGAGGCGAGCTTTTATTTTACTTTTTAAATTATTCTGCCAAGTCCAATGTTTCATTTCGAACAGGGACGGGAAACCGCGTTTTTGTTATTGTTCTATAATATTCAAATTTTACATCCGAGATTCTGATAATAATTAAATATTGTTATGAACAATTGAATATAACTTCTCATACTTGTTGAGAAACGGTAATCAATAATTTTAGATCGTCATTGTTTGCTTCTTCAATCTATCAACAAAAAACGCTTTTTCAAATTTAACATCGTGCTTGGTAAATATGTTTACATGAAGGCGATCATCAATAATAATAATAACGCTCTAAAACAAGGAAGAGTAACACTTCCAGAGACTGACAATTTTTTGTCGTTCATTTCCGTGTCGTGCTCATCACGTCATTTGCGACACGTATCAAAGAAGCGAAGAATGGTATAAAAGATAAGGTTTGATGTCGAATTTGTCACAGTTGAACGAGAACAATTACGACCTACAGAAATCAGTTAAAAATGATTGGTAAATCGGTGTCGGTGTTCGTTGTTTTTTCTGCGGTGTTCTTGTTTTTGGAAACCGAAGGTCGTGGTATCTGGGCATATCCATTTTTGTATCGCGGCCAATCATTGTACAGTCGTTTAAGTCCTTGGTGGTTAGACGCACCGGTGAGTTTATCTATGATTCTGAAATGTCGAGCAGCTTGACACAGACTAAACATCTTATTGTATTCCAGGAAAGGAATATTGGTGCTAATATTCCTTCTGGGGTGCCCGTGATGAACAATCCGAACAATTGGAGCAACGTGAGTTCATTCACAATTCTTGAATGTCGAGAAGCTCGACACAGACTCAACATCTTATTCATTTTCAGAGTATGAACATCGGTGCTGGCACGCCCTTGGTGAACAATCCGAAAAATTGGGACAACGTGAGTTCCCACAATTTTAAAATGTCGAGAAGCTCGACACAGACTCAACATCTTATTCATTTTCAGAATGGGAATATCCGTGTTTATATTCCTCCTGGCACGCCCTTGGTGAACAATCGGAACAATCCAAACAACGTGAGTTTATCTACAATTCTAGAATGTCGAGAAGCTCGACTTAGACTCAACATCTTATTCATTTTCAGAATACGAATATCAATATTTATATTTTTTTGGGCGCGCCCGTTGTGAACAAACAGTACAACGTAAGTTCTTTTGCAATTCTAGAATGTCGAGAAGCTTTACAGAGACTTATCATCCCATTTATTTTTAGAATGGGAATCTTGGGGCTGATATTTATTTTGCGGCCCCCGTTGTGAACAATCAGAACAATCCGAACAAAGTGAGTTTATCTACAATTCTAGAATGTCGAGAAGGGCGACACAGCCTTAACATATTATTATTTTTCAGGATTGGGAAGCTTGCATTGGATAATGTTTCAATGAATTCGATACACTTTGAAGATGACAAAGTGCTACGGAATCCTGTGTCTTTCTCCATACAATTATCTCATTATCATGGGAATGGACAAATATAAATAAGAGATTATATACATGATGGATCATCTTTAAACCGAGTTTTTCTGATTACAATGCATTTTTTGTATGATGAGAAATATTTACGATGTACACGGAAAGAAATCCCTAACTAAAATAGCACGGAATGCCCTCGTGCTTTCATAGCACGAACGTTCCGTACCTGAAACGCACGAATCGATGCTCTTAGAGTACGATACAGAATCGTGCACGAATGG
>JABFQM010003941.1:0-10516 GCA_022816865.1 Zelostemma sp. ZL-2020
AGGGCTGTCAAATCGCGGATTTGTGAATTTTTCATGACTTTTAGCATGATTTTCGAGAAAATCTCGGTTTTAGCACCGATTCTCACTAAAATACTTTCGTTTTATGCCCTTTGTTTCGATTTATTATCAAAATTGAGCCCAAAAAACTGGAGCAAAATCGCGATTAGGCTGTCCTTTTCTAATTCTCGCTTCGTCCTTTTTTAAGAAATAGACAAAATCGAGGTATAGCGCCCCCTTAAGGGGTTATACAGGTGTCCCGAAATCACCGCGGAAAAGAAAAAAAATCCCAAAAATTCCATTTTGAATGAGATTAAAAAGTCCTTGGCGATTTTTTCTATTTGCAACCGTTCAAAAGTTATTGAAGCTTTTTATTTGGCCTATTAGCACGTTTCGCGGCTGCCGCCCAGGGCCGGCGCTACGGAAATCTAAATTTTTGAATGTAAAAAATATAAATATGTTAAAATAGATTAAAAAAGGATGAGATGCAGCAAATCTCCGGAAATTTTTTTTTTTTACGGTGCACACGATAACTTGAGATATTCTCATTTGAAAAATACGAGTGCAATCAGTAGACATCAACATCTGATAAATGAACGAAGGATTTTTTTTAATTCCAATTTTTACGAAAATGGGAGAGGAAATACTGAAAAGTCACTTGTTTTGCTTCTTAAAATTCCTGTTTTTTCTCCATGAAATCAAAAGTTTTTATCGGAAAAAAAATCCTTCTTTAATTTAGCAGATGTTGTCTACTCACAAAATCTTTCTACTCGTATTTTTCAGATAAGAGAATCTCAAGTTATCGTGTGCACCAAAAAAAAAAAATTTTCGGAGATTTGCTGTATCTTGTCCTTTTTAAATCTATTTTAACAAAAAAATTAAAATGTGTAGTTCGATACTTGTACTATTGAATGACATTTCGTTTCGTATTTAAATATGCATTTTAGGTGGAAAAAAAAATTCTTGAATTTGGCCCACTACAACTGTATGTAACCCCTCAAGCGAGTAGCTGGTATAGTATCAATGATCAAATTATGAATCACATCAACAATTTAGCGGATCGCGAAAATTCGGTCTCTTTGTCAAAACCCTTTCTTTTCCTCCAGTAATTTTCCTTTCGGATATTTTACAGATGAAAAGTTGAATGGCTTTAATTGCCAAAGATTGAGGTGACATAAATCTTTGTGAAAAAAGTAATTAGATCGCCAACCTTTAATAGAATAACTTTTTATACGTAGGAATTGATTGATGCGGTCATTTTACTTACACGAAATGCTTTGGAATTATCAAAAAGAAGCGTCTGCTTTAGAGCCCACGAAACATGTGAATGTAATCGATAGTGCAGTTGACGGAATGATACGCATGCAAGGACGTACATTAGTTCATTCTTTCGTGATTTTTTTCAAACAAGTTGAAGAAATTGCATAAATAAAGCTGTTTATTGAAGAAATGATTTATTTGTTTATTTATTACGCATGAACCACCATATTGAATTGTTTTTATCGAAGATTTTGAATAGTACCATAAAAAATTGAAAGCTTATTTGAAAACTAATCTGCGGTTACGACGTAATTTTAACATTACGATTCAAGTTGTAATAATAAAACCTTCACCACCGAGCGATGAAAGAAATTAAAAATTTTCTTTTACGATGCAATGAATTCTCACCGAAATATTTCAGCAAATTTAATATGAACTTTGCAATATCATTCATAAAAGCGATGTAATCGTGTTAGAAAACAAAATATATGTCCATCTTTTTTACAGCGTAAAAGGTGAAAAGAATTGATACCGAAAACCGCAGAATGGGAACTTTGCCTCGTCTTTTTCGGGAAAAACTGTTGCCGTGTAATAAATTGTATTTCACGAGAACTTTAATCGAAACAGAATGTAGAACACAGCCTACGAAGCTTGCCCTTTTTAAAAATCGATTACGTACGGTGTTGCGATCTGAACTACTTATCTACCGGGAAAATTTAAATTAAAAAGTGAGCAATGTAAATAATAACGTGAATATCGTTATATTACGTAAATAGAGTATTTGAGACAACTGCAAAGTCTCATAGATCAATCGGTTTAGAACATTTAAATTTTCTAGCAACATAAATCCATAGATCGAAGCCAGAAATAAATATTCTCGAAATATTATTCCAAAATTCGAAAAATTTTGTTAGAATTCCGATGAAGTTCAGAAATATTGTTTTCAAGGCTTTAATGTTTGAGCAATTCATAATTTTTTCATGACATTTTCGTTCAATCTTTTAACGAGGATAAATAATCCTACGTCAAGTTGTTGATAAATCCGCGTTTTATTTATTGAGATTACAATTTTTGAATCAAGAAAAAAGGAAAAGGTTCGTAATATCTTTCTTCTGCCATCTTTCAATTGTAAATGAGTTTTTCTTTTCTGATGTTGTGGTATACAAGGTTTTTTCATGAGACTACAGATTTTATTCTTCAACTCGCGAGAACAATACTCGAAGGAAGTGTTGGGGGAAGAGATGAAAATCGTGATTAAGAGGCAAAAGTGAAGCTTCTTCTCGAGCCGAAAACATTCTGTCGTGTGAGTTCATCAACCTGACAGTTCGTGCAATTAAACAGCGGAGCGCCTGTGAAGGGTCAACCGAGTACCACCGCCGTTCATTTTAAGAAGATAGTATGCGTCAAGGCGCCACTCTTTGCATCGTTATGCTGGAATCCCGGTCACTCGTGCGATAAGGAAAATCATTTCACGAAAAGCAAAACAGACTTTATCGAATTTATTTTCGCCGCCTTATTCTTAAAATATTCGTTTTTTCTGTTTTTCGAATTACTAGGCAAGGCATTTAAAACAGCCCTTCAGCGAACATTTCACTTAATTTTACTGTTGCATTGAAATTGAGTAATTTCCTCCAATCAATAACGAGGCGACCTCGGCTATTGACATCGGAAGTCGAAAGGACAAAATTAAGCGGGTATTCTAGCCAAATGGCTCAACTTGGCAATTCATTTGCAAACTTTTTTAAATATTTATTACCATAAGTATAATCTTAAACGTTAGGAACATTAATCGATTATTATTATGGAAATTTTTGTTTTTAATGTTATGAATAGCTCGTTTTTCTTCCCATTTTTAAGTATTTACATATCGAATATTGTAAAATAATTTCTAAGGATTTTCTAAAGAATTTTTCAATGTTGTGAGTGATAAAGTAAGTTCCAAAATTTAATCAGTGCGATGAAAATGTTTCTTGTATTTCTGTTTTATTATATTTTTTCAAGTTTCCGTTGAGCTGTATTTTGAACGTAATCAACGAAAACAAAAAATGTCGGTGCACAAGTAAAGATATCGTCTTGATTTATACGTATAGTAATAAAATACAAAAAATGTCAACAGTTTCAAAATAAATCGACGAAGAAAATAAATAACGAGGATAAATATCGACGGAACGATCACATTAAAAATGTGTGAAAAGCCCCGGAATAATGTCAAATTTTTAATTTTATTTGCGGGACAGCGCGAACGCTTATCCCATTACCAAAAATTATGCGCTCGACATACCCACATTAGGAGTACTCGCAAGGTTCAGCTCTGCCGTGGTGCAATGACAGTGCCTTACCCAGGAGGAATCGCCTTCATGATCACGATGTCCTCCGCGCCAAGTAAGTTATGAATCTCTCTCAATCGTCACCTTCTTTATATAATTTTCAAGCCAACATTGCAATCGAGAAATATTGTGAAAGCGCACTCTGTCGAATAAAACGATGAAACACTAAATCGGAGTAACGTTGTACGTATTTGACGAAAAACAAATGAAAATCGAAACACCGCTGACTGCATTGCGCCATAAGTGTCACTCGATCTTTTGAACCTAAAAATGAGAATGTGCAAAAATTGTATGGTTCGAAATTTAATCCAGTAAAGAAACTTGTTATCATCGTAAAAATCTTAAGCGACGATACTACTTTCATATGTAAATGTTCCAGCCGAGGTTTAACTCATTACGTGATAAGAAATGTAATCGATACCTCGCGTGATTCGCGGTATTTAGATCAAATTGTACTCGAATCATAAAAACCAGTACAATCCTATACGAATCCCATTATGTCTGATAATTGCGCAGAAATTCTTTAATAATCGACGTGCGTCCCCATGAACGCATTGATTTATGTAACATGTCTTCGTGAATTTTTCCTTCGGATTTTGCACAACGATGCGCACGAATTATTTATAGACGTTGACAGGAAATAATCGTCTTTTGTGGAAGCGCTGAAATTTTCCAAGCTAAAAGACGAAAAAGTGAGTCGTATGCTTTCTTGCATTTCGATGCGACCTTGAACTAAAAATTCGTTTGTATCAGCAGCGTCTCGAGTAGACACCAAATTTACGAGCCGCGAATAAATTCAATTCGAGCTCATTTGTTTATTCATTTCTCGGAAGGAAACCAAATTTTCTTGGAATTGTGCCGATGAAATGTCCATGTATCGTTTCGCGAGATGAAAATACAAGTGTTTGGGGAAGAAAAAGGATGAATCGGTACTCGAAGGATACTACCGGCGACATACTCTACAGTTTTCCTTTTCACGCGGAGAATCGATATCGCACCGCGAGGCCGACTTCTGGCGAAAGCACACACTCCCAACGATCCTCACATACATTTCAACGATTTGAACACAGACAATCGGAACGTTTTAGCACGCTGCCAAAATTACGTCTCAATTCGTCCTCGCAAAGGACGGAACAAAAACAGTATCGCTGATTCATAAAGGGCGATGCAAATACAAAATCAATACATATCGACATG
Organism: Zelostemma sp. ZL-2020; assembly: GCA_022816865.1. Classification (NCBI taxonomy): domain Eukaryota; kingdom Metazoa; phylum Arthropoda; class Insecta; order Hymenoptera; family Platygastridae; genus Zelostemma; species Zelostemma sp. ZL-2020. The sequence goes on from JABFQM010003941.1 coordinate 4,782, forward strand.
CGAAAACCAATGCATTTTTTAAATAAAGCATTGTTTCCTCTTTACAATTTTAATTAAGTAAATTAAAATAAACCACGATTGGTCCCTTCGTATTGTTTCCAAATCCGCTGTATCATTTCCTATTGTAAATTTCAATTTTTCAATTGCGAAACTCACCGTAGTTTGCAGGATCGCAAGCTTTCCTTGCAGCGGAATGCACCGACTTCGACCTTCGTGTCAAGGAAGAAAACGCGGCGGCGAAGGCTCGCTGTTAGGAGAATTTTCCTTGCGTCGCGATAGCTCGACGCTCTCAGTGATCTTCCCTTTTCGTGATCGACATTTTACCCTTTTTTTTTACCGAACTACACCCGCTTTTTGCACAAACGCACTGGAACTAGAGAGTCCGCGCGCGACGTATCTCTTTGAGAGACGCGCGCATGCGTTCGGACTCGCCTTGCGCAAGCGTCGACGATGATTGCTTATCACGGCAAATGGACCACCGTGAAATTTTCCAAAGAATTGGGGTGGAGGCATTTTCCAACGAGCGCTTTTAGGGTTCATGCATAGTTGAATTCGCTGAAGATTAATTCGAAGAGCAATATAATTTCATAAGTTTGGTAAGACATTTTTGGTGATAAATTTGGCGATAAATTAATTACGTTTTGGTAAATATTCGTTTACCGGTGCATAGTTTAGATGTTTTTCGTATTTCTTGAATGTAATTTGAATTCCTTGGTCGCAACGAGGTTGAGCATTGTTTGGAGCATTTTTAAAAAAGATTCCCATGTTTTTGAAAAAATTTAAAATCTTTAATCGCAAGAACTGACGCTTTTTCGTTTCCGAGAAGCCAAAAACATGGAACTTTCAAGAATTTCCAATTTTGATCTTTTCTTTCATTTCTGTCGATGGCACGACAAAGTTCACGAAGATTTCGGTGTGATAATTATATTCTTTCATAGAAAATCTTCAATAGAATCGAAAAATAATAAATTCAATGACAAATGACGTTCAATAAATCTGGTAGTGAAATATGATTTCTAAAAATACTTCTATTGTAAACATGTTTCCAGTTCTAAAAGTGAGCTTTTTAAAGACTACATTGTCGAAAGTAAATTTAGTTTTTGAAGATTTACAGAGTTCAGAAATAAAACGGTGATTTCAGCCTGATTTTGGTGCAATGATTTGTCTGCAAATTATTTATACCGATAAAATTATACGAGTGAAATAAATTCAGGTTTCGCACTTTGTTACGGAGACCAAGAAATTAACGTCGCAATGTCAATACCACTGACAAGTGGAAAATCAATTTTGTAATCGTGCGCTTCTTAGGTTTTCTTATTCGCAATTGTAGTAATAGCTCGCTGACTCTGTTTGTATAAAATAGTATCGAATTGGGACTGAAATAGAGGGAACATCGTATCGCATAACGGTAATGTAATAATATAAATTATATTTTGACCATAATATGATACATATTTCATAACAATGTTATTAAAATTTGATCCATAATATGTTCAGCGAAGTTTTTAACAAGGTTCTGGAACAGGGATTTTTGCTATTCGCCCCTCCAGAAGGTCGCGCAAAAGAATGCTTATTTCCTGAAACGATACAGATTAATCAATGAGTTTATTCCAACGGATTCGTATTATTATGTATGCAAATATGTATATTCAACGTTTGAGCGATGCTGCACAATATTGCATATCGAAGAAGCCATTTTTGTTCCAAGTGGACTTTTATTTTTTTACAAATGAATTATTTGAAACGTCATTCGGTGCGTTTGAGACAAAAAATTAGCCCAGATTTATTGGAGTTGAAATTTCTTTCATATTGTTTTTACGATACGCTAAACTGTCATTTATTTTATGTGTGCACTCTTGTTTTTTTAAATTTGCTGCCTCCTTTCGACTTGAAATAAATAAGAGTTCACTGTATTCGTGAGCATACCGAAACGCAGTACAATAAATTGTTTGGAAAAAGGGGCATAACGTACTTCTTCTCTCTGCATCCTCAATCTATCGATTATCGGTTCAGCAAAATTAGGATCATTCGCCGGATCTTCGAGACTGACATCCTCGTCCTTAGATCCTTGCGGAATTTGCGATACGAAAAACTGTTTTACGTTGTCTAATGTCGGGCTGAGCTCCGAGCTACCAAGGCTTATTTTTATCGATGTCCAAGAATCTGAACCCGCTGGTATTATCAGCGGTTTGTTGTAATCGAAACAACTTGTTTTTCTTCAATTCAAAATCAAGTATATAAATTATAAATATAGTAATTGAACAAATGAATTTGGAGACCGATGAATTCGATGTTCGAATATTCAATTTGTTCATTAGAACATTTATGTAATTTAGTATGCTCCTTACGAAAGTTGGGCATCAAATCCGTAATGAGAAAGCAAATCCTTGGTCTTTCTAACTAAAGTGGTGTCTTTCGCAGATTGGTACTGGAGTCCCGCCCCTAATATGTGGGCGATGGCTCTCAGAGTGCGTCCAATTAGTTCTTTCTTCTCAAAATCGAAATCCTTGAAACAATACAAAAAATACAATACTTGCGTATAAAAATAAATATTGCAGTTCATAAATTTACCTTAAATTCATCATACCTCCCACCGATAATGCACATTCTCAGCGGAAATGAATCGACTGCAGAATCGGAATTTTTCGCTTTTTCTTTCAATCTGGATTCGCGCAACTTTGCGATGACCTCGTCATCGTAACTCATTTTCATTGAACTTCGAATAGCCGACATACTTTCTTCAAAAATGTTCCACAAAGTTTCCGGTTTTGACAGATCCAGCATCAGAAGTATCGTCAGATGCTGAGGGGAATGCGATAGTGAAGAGCCGGTCATTGCTGATGAGATTAAGGACGACGTCAGATGACCAACTTCCCAAACATGAAACGTATCTTTAATCTACAATGCAAAAACAAGTATTAAATGCTTATTTTTGCAGAAATATTTTGCATTGTTCAATGTTTATTCATGCGAGGAAATTTATTACAAAACTGGTTCCGGCTTTTCGTCCGAAAGAGTAATCCATTGCAACTGTCGGCTTAGGCGCATCTTCTTTTCTCAGAAATCGATACACCATGGTTGTTTTTCCCTGCACGGTGAAAGATTTCGTGTTACATACGGTGCACTCGGATTTCATCTGTAATCTTATTACACATCATTCGGATACTAAAAACTAATGTAAATAAATATATGTCTGGTTAAATTAACACACGAATGATAAAACTATGTTACTTTAGAAATTAGAGTAGTTTCATGAGCTTTTAAGATCCAAATTGAGTAAAATTGACCGTATTGACCACAAAAAAGTACGAAGTAATTTTTATACATTTATCGTTGGATTAAATTGTTTGCAATGCACCCAAAAACTCACCACCCCTTTACTGCCAACAATGATTACGGATCTTTCGTGCGTTTCGGATCCAAAATTCATTTTTACTCTACTTCCTGATTCGGTTGTCGCACGTGATTCTATTTCTGTTTGATGCCCGCTGTTGAACAAAATAAGTAATTATGAATTAATAAATTTCAGGGAAAATATTATTTTATTATTTTGTGAGACCGACATTCATACTTCGCTTTCCTAGACAGAAAAAGAAGAACAAATTTGGTTCGAAACGTTGATTACGTAAATGAAAAAGAATTTGGGAAGGAAATATTTTTTTCATTATAACTCAATTCTTTTCAACTTCGTATTTGACTAGAAATCAACGATCAAGAATGAAAATTGTTATAATTTTGGAATTGAAAGATACAATTATTTATTGAGAAATTTCAAACATAATTTGGTCTTATAATTCATGATATGAACATCATTTCAATACATTGGAGTAGAGATAAGTTTAGAAACAATTGCTTTATATTTTAATTACGTACGCTTCGAAATCGTGGTCCATTGTATCAATATTGCACAGTTTTAATATAAACAATGAACTATATATATAGTCTACTGCATAGTCTTGTTGCTAGATGTGTCGGTGCGCAAAAGGTGGTTTTGTTGTGATTCTTGTCGCTATAGCAACACTCGTATTGAATAAAGAGAAGACTAAGTATAATCGAAGACTGAGTATATATAAAATCGGCCTTTTCATTATTATTTTGTATCAGTCGCTTTTGAGTTTTTCATGTACAAGATTCCGATACAAATTTAAATGTGATTAGTACTAAAATATCATTCTACACAAACTCCTTTGGAAGGTTGCAATGTTTTGTATAAATTAGGTACATAAAATATTAAAATGTTAATACTGGTTTCTTAACATTTCGCGAAATTCGATAAACAATTATTCAGAAGCTTCTTCCGTACCCTGCGATTTTTGAAACGAACTATGGTATTCGAATGCATTTGAATTTGACGCGGGAAAGTTAAAAATAACTTGACGAGATCAAATTAAGCATAATTTATCCTAAAGTCCTAAATCCTAATCCTAACGAGAATCAAAAAGGAGATGTAAACACATGAACATTGCGCATGGCCGCGGATGACATCGGAAAGTATCGGAATTATATAAGGACTCTTCCGCGATTGTCATTGGTTCTCGAGTGAGAGGATGCTTTAAAATTTGTTGTTCTTGATTGATGATAAAAAGAGTATTAAAAGGTTTTGCTACGATGATAAGGACGAGAGCAGTATCAAAATCGTGTAACTTGAGAATAATTTAATATTCGCTTCACTTTTGAAATGGAAATTCTGGAGGAAATGAAGATGACAACATTACAACAAATCCCCTCTCCCCCATTACACAGCATTTATAACTGGAAATAAATCGAAAAATCAATAAACATTTAACGCTTGTAGGCTTCACTACGATGTTTGGCGTCAATCCACGCGAGGAATTTGGCAGTCGATACTTTTGGGATACTTAAATGAACGAATTCTAGGCATAACTGAAAATAAAATTTGGTGTATTTCTAAAACTCCGAATTCTAACATTTTTCACATCGAACACATTTCCACATGTCCTTTATGAGATTCCTGTGTAGGATTTATAGGGGAGAGTAGGGTAAGATGGGGTACCTTCACTGTTTACCCTATAAAATCTGTTGCGAGCTAAAACAAAATTTGAACTTTCGATCAAAGTGATGAGTAATGAGTTGAGAAACAATACTTGAAGTACCGATGCGTTCGAAAAATTTTTTCTAAGAAAAAAATCGACTTGAAAAAATGCAGTTTCTTAAGGTATCAAAAATTAGAAGATTGGATGGGATACTCTTAAAAACGAAAAAAGGAAAAAAAAGATAAACCTTTAAAAGATTATACACGAGTAATATATAATATAATATAATTATATAGAAATAATATATTTAATCTTCGTCTTTGGATGAAGAATTGTTCATTTTTAAAATTTTTTTCGGCCTTCCTCTAATTGTTTTTTTCGGTTTTATTGCCTTTTTTTGTCGCTTTGTCATTTTCGGTTTCTCTTTAGCCAACAGTTTTTCCTTTTTTTTTTCTTTTCCTCTTTCCTCTTCGTGAGAATAGAGGAGAAAAGTGTTTTTTCTTTTTTTTTGAGATTCGAAAATCCCACGGCAACAATTTCATATTGTTAAACATTTAAACAACCCCGGTATTTAATCAACAACATCACGACCAAATTTGGGACTTAAAAGTATAAAAATACTCATCACAAATTCGTCTAAAACATGCGTAACAACGCGCTGCCGGGTACCCCATCTTACCCGACGTGCTACTACCCCGTCTTACCCGACAGCGATGTTTTTTATTGAATATTGAATAACTT
>JABFQM010003942.1:0-10516 GCA_022816865.1 Zelostemma sp. ZL-2020
GTTTGCGTTTTTTCATAGGCCGCCGTCGCAGTGTCGAGGATCATTCGTGTGCTTTATTTTCGCGTCTTTGGTGTCAGTCGAGTAAATTCTACTTCGAGTTCGGATGTTGTCGTTCGTTTTTTGACGAGGGTATGAGTGAGGATGGAACGAACCGAATGAAATTGTTGAGAATTTTTTACCTTTTGCGCGCCGCGTTTTAGTTATTTTAGGTAGTCAGAAATGGAGACATTTTTCATTTTTTCCGAGCTCTACAAATGTACGCAGTGTTTTACAGAGTTATTTAACATCTAAATAAATTAATAATGTGGCTGTAATTTCCAACAGAATTCTTATTTCATCTCCTCTCTAAAGCCATTTTTCTAGTAATTATAAACAGTAATTCATACATATCGATGAAGCATTTATACATTTATGGATTTTCCCGTCCCCAGTACTTTTTACGAGGATTTCAACGTTCAAAACAGCAACGACTTTATGTGCAATTGGAAAGAACAATGTTAAATATTGTATGTGTCTTGCAGCTACGCAAAATCTGCTTATCTATATTTAGCTTTGTAAATGATTGTTGTGCAAAGGAAAATGCAGCACGGATGTAAAAAGTGGAAGTTTTAAAATAAAGGGAAAAGTGCGGAAAAACCTCGTAGGCGTACACAAATATTTTATTTCAAATTCGCATCTCATAAAATTCTAAAATCGTTCAACTCTTAAAAAATATTTCGCGAATACTGAAATTCAGTCGTTCCTGAGCAGTTCCAGTACGTAAAGTTTGTTATCGCGGCATCCAACGGCGACGCGATCGTTGTGTAAAACGGGCGAGGAGAAAATTTCTCCGCCGAGTTGAACGTCGGCGACGATGTCGCCTTCCCAAAAGTCGAGGATGTAAAGCGTGCCCTGAGAGTCAGCAATGGCGACCATGTTTCCCTCGCACCAGGGCGTGCAGGACGAATGACTCCGTAATTGAACTTTATATTTTAAAACCGGGGTATCCGTATCACATTCCAGACGAACAAAATAATCTTTAGCCATAAAACAAATGTTTTCTCTGTTCGTCATGGGGTCGTTATGCACCACAAGACACGAGAACACGCTGAGCTTCGTCGAGAATTTCCAAACCTGCAAATTATAAGAAATCAGAACTTTGTTCTTTTCGATTGATTTGAAAAAACATGGAAAATTACTTCGGTATCATTTGTGGTATTGAAACAGAACAAAGTGCCATCGACGGTGCAGTAAACGACGTTTCCATTCCTCAGAACTGCGGGGGATGAAAAAATTGCATTTGGTAGTTTTCGATGCCAAATGATGAGGCCGGATGAGCGTTCCAAAACGGCGCATGTCCCGTCTAGAGCTCCCACGAACAACACGTCCTTTTCGAAATTGTACCTCGCTTGGGCCGATATGCTTCCATCGCTCACTTTCGTTTTCCAAATTTCCGTACCGTCCTGAAAAGCATTTAATTTTTCAATGTTTACAAGTTACATTTTGAAGGTGCGAAAACGAAGTTATTACATTGTAATTAATGCAGTACATGTAATGGTCATAGGACCCAACGAAAATTGCATCCGCCAAGACGCAGGCCAAGGCAGGACTTCGCACCGAATTTTCCGTTTTGAATTTCCAGAAGATTTCCCCGGTTCTTAAATCGAAGCAGTACACGTAATGGTCGTAGCAACCTGTCCAGAAAAAATTGTACAATTATTGTAACATTCGATCATTGGTTGGAGGTGTGACAAATGAACCCCACCTACAACAGCGCGGAAATTGTCAAGGACGCAAATGGAAGCTTCCACTCGATCCGGCAACTGGAGTCGATACTCGGCGCTTCCGTCCAGGGCGACGGTGCAAACGACGCCTGAATGCGATCCCACGGTCACGTAAATTTGGCTGAAAAGAGATTGACGATGTAAAAAAAATGTTTTTCCAATTTCTGATAAATTTGATTTCGTCACCTCGAGCACTCGAAAATATTCGGCGAACCGTCGATGCATTTCTTCAGGTCGTAGGTTTTCAAGATGCGGAGATTCTCGATCCTCGAGCAGAACAGAAGATCGTACTTTTTCCCTCGGCATTTCTGCCAGGAACATTTCGCGTGTCCCCCGGGTGCGTTTTTGGGATGCTCGATTTTACGGACGTCTTTGATCGGAACATTTTCTTCCGCCTTTTTATTCCCGATTCTACTCAGGACAAAAGCCGAGCACTCGCGGAAGGTCGAATCTTTCAGGAGCAACGTCAGCATTTCCCGGAGGTCGACGCCGAGCACATCGGAAACGGCGTTCGACATTTGAAGCCCGAGCATCGAAGTTCCTCCAAGGGACAAAAATCCAGAGTCCTCCGAAGACCCCAGATACTCTTCCCATAAATCCTTCATCACCTCCTCGACGTTTTCCCGAGGTTTCATTCTCCGGGTGCAAATCTTCACCAGGCTCCGTTTACACACTTTGCCATGCTCCGTTAACGGGAAATCTCGCATAACATGGATCTCGTCGGGACGAGAAAATTCCTGCAAAGATTCCAGAGCTTTTCGCAGCGCGGCTTTGACCTGGACCGCGTCGTCCGCGCTGGTAACCGGGATCACGCAGAGGTGCAACGCGTGTTCGTCCTCGTTCCAAACAACCGCGCATTTTTCCACCAATTTACAAGAAGTCGCGCATATTTCCAACTCCGTGAGGTTCACCTTATTCCCGAAACGTTTGATCAAGCAATCGCGACGACCCAGGTAAAACACGTTTCCTTTGGCATCGAGCTAAAAAACAAGGACAATAATTTATCTGCAAAGCATCGTCGAATTCGAAGCGTCGTACCCAGACGAGATCCCCGGTGTCCCTGAAAAACGGCCGGGTCAGTTTCTCGTTCAGCACGAAATCTTCAGCGTCCAGTTCGCACAATCGGTCCCAACTTCCTGAAAACAAAAGCGAGAATGTAAAACGGAACAAATGCGCTTCGAATTATCTTTCCTACCAACGTGCAAGCTGCCCTTTCCTTCCTTCACCTCTCGCCCCGAGCTACTTTTGACCGTGAAAAACGTCTTGCTCAAACGTTTCCCGAGACAGTCCGTCCTGGTCTCCAAAGGATTTATACTCCCGGGAATAATTTCGTGAAGACTCGCCCAGCAGGAAACCTCCGTTACCCCGTAGGCGCTAAAAATCTTGGTGTTGTTCTCCCTGTGTCTAATGTCCAGAAGCACTTCCATTTTCGGAAAAGCTTCCCCACCTAAAATCAAAATCCTCAAGCTCGTGTCGAGGGAAAGGAGATTTTCCCGAAGGCTTTTCCTGGACCATCTGCTGAGCAAGAGCGACGGCGTCGTCTGGAAAACCGTGACTTTGCTCTCGAGCATTTTTTCCAGCAGCAGCTGGGGCTTTTTCTTGAGCTCTTCGGAAGCCATGAAAAGAGTGCAGTTGTTCCAAAGACCCAGGAGCAATTCGACGATGCTTGGGTCAAAAGTCAGCGGGGTTAGTTGGGCGATTTTGTCCTTCTCGGTGATCTCGAAAGTATGAGTGAAGTCGTTCACGTTACTCAAGATGCATTTTAATGAGACCTTGACGATCGCCGGCGTTTTCGTGCTCCCCGAGGTTGTTATAGCGAACAAGAACTTTCGGTTCAGGTCGTTCGTGGATTGCACCGGCTGGGGTTTTAAAAGTTTCAGGTTTTTGTAGATTAAAAGCTGGACTCGCTGGCCATGGATGTTGAACTCGTAGAGGATTTCCGTGCCGACGATCGGGCTCTGGGAAAATATGAGGTTGACGTTCAGCCGAGCGCAGATGTCGATCGAGGATTTATCCGGGCGATACACGAAGGCTGATCCTCCATCTGAAATTCTAAGTTTGTGTTTTATTTGTGAATTCGGTTTTTCTCTTTGTGGAGATTTTTGGTTACCCTTGGATCAATGTCGGGACGCAGTATTGCTGGACATCGAAGTTAATGCCGATGAATTTGGAAGCACCCACGTCCAAGTTTTTTATCAGCTTTTGAACGTCCCCTGCTGCGCTGGAAAGCTCTTTGCGGGATATTTTTACGACCGAAGTCGGCGTGTGATATTCCACGGCTACGTTGTCCTCCGGCCAAACCACAAGCGCTTCTGGAAATTTTATGCACGTAAAATATTTGGAAAATTATAAAACTTGTAATTTATTTTAAATCATTTGAATATTGTTTTTTTTTTTCGATGTTTTCTGATTACCTTCTTCTGCCGACATTGTTGCAATCGCTTGCAATTGGGATCTAAAAAGACAATTGTACCTAAACAAAGGTTTTTGATTCTTCGAACACATTTTTATATCGAAAATTTTTTTTTGGTATGAAATATGTTGTTTTATTGGCTGATGAAAATTACGACGAATTCATGTACTCACGATTGTTTGTTTACCGGCAAAATGTAATGCTTTTTCCCGACCTTGTTTTGGCTAAAGTCAGTCGCGAATTATAGCACTTTTGCTGCTGCTCCGCAACTCATACGCTACATCGAATCAGCGACTTTATTTTATCTTCTCCTTTGTTACTTATGCTGATAATGCGATTCGTAGAAATATCCCTGAAATTCAATCTGTCAGTGTTTTGTTACCATCGAACGTGCGCGCGTTCTTGTGCGCAGTTCTGCGCATGCGTGTTTGACAATGAATGGTTCGACCTGCAGAGGGCCACATTTATTATTTTTTTTTTTTAATATTTCGTTGAGTTTAATGCAGAGATTGACGCAATCTATCACGAATTACTAATAACATTCATCACATCGGAAAAATTTCACGTCAAAACCCGTTGATGACTTTTTTACTGCTTTATCGACAATATAGTGTCGCCGAGCTTTGTCAGACTAAACGTAAGGTAGCGCTGGCTCATCTTCTCCGCGGAGTTGCGTTTGTTGGCGTTTCTACAATTGTCATTGTCATGGAGTAGCAGTGATTGTGCGGGGGTTGTACGTTTCGCCGATTTTACGTGACGAAAAATGTCTCTTTTCACAAAACCCAAGCGCAATATTCGATCGCGAAAATTCGGCGACGAGGACGAAGACCACGTGAACAGAATGGAAACCGAGGAGATTCAGAATGTCAAACCGAAGCCCAAGAAGAAGGACAAACCCAAGCAAACGCTCCTCAGCTTCGGAGAGGAGCTTGAGGAAGGTAAGTAAAACAATTTTCGAAAAACCATGCCGCAGTTCGTGCTACACCCGAAGCAAACCTCCAAAGCCGCGATCGTGAATTTTGCAACAGCCGGAAATGTTTCTTCGCGAAAAATCGTTCCCGTTGTCCTTCGGAGCTCGCGATTGGTCGCTCGAAGCGCGCGAAAATTTCGAATCGTGAAAATGTCAAATCGCGATCTCGGGGGAATTTTCGCTAACTTGTTTCTGTTTCAGCTGACGACGGAGAAGTTTTCATAGTGAAGAAATCCTCGAGAAGCAAAAAGCTTATGAAACACCTAGATCACGAACGAAAAAAAAAGAAAGGTGAAGAGAAAATGCAGGTGGACTCTGACCCAAAGAACGTGTCTGTTAAGCAGGAAAATGATTTAGAAATAAAGACAGATGATCTAGTAGTAAGCTATCTCTATGATGTTTTATTATTATTACATTTCTACGTTAAAATACAAAAAAAAAACATTAACGATTCCTTGAAAAAGGGTTGATTCGATTCGCGAAAATTCGGAAATTATCAAAAGATGTTTAACCAAGTACGGACTCTTGCAGCTTCGCTGAATTTGCCAAGTTCCTTTTTATTAACAAGCCTTTTTTTCCACAGGTGAAAATAAAAAATACGGGCCCATTGATATTGAACGGAAGAGCCGCGTTGGCTGCTGGAAAAGATGATTACGTGTCCGACGACGAGCCCGAGGACGCTCCGAAACCCGTATTCCGTAAAAACACGGAAAGGACTGATAGCATGAAAATTCTTTTAGAAAGTGCGTGCGATGCTTCGCTTCAAACTTCCCAATTTTTTTCTCATTCGTCTAAAACTGTTTCTTTTTTTCAGGTGGGTGCATACCCGATGCAGCTATGATTCACGCGGCTAGAAAACGCCGCCAGAAAGCTCGTGAATTAGGAACTGATTACATTCCTGTCGAGGATCAAGGGTATTTTTTGATTTCTGCTTTTTTGTAAATACCAATTAAAGAAGGAAAGGAACTATGATTTTATTATGGTTTTAGAGAGGAGAAAAAGGAAACCAGGTTCATCCGAGAAGAAGATCATGATAGAAGCGACGAGGATTCCCAGGACAGGCTGGACATGACCGTCAACACCGAAGCTCGTGACAAAGAAAAGAGGAGGGAAGCTTTCTTCGCCTCGCAAATCCCAGATAAATGTAATTTCAGTCCTGGAGAATTGTTCTCAAACATTTCTTGATTCAGAAACTAATTTATACGATGTTTCTTTTGCAGTGTCTGGAAGCGAGAGCGAGCACTGTCTCGAGGAAGAAGAATGGGAAGCGCAGCAGATACGAAAAGGCGTAACCAGTGCCCAAGTAAACCACGATAAAAAAGACTCGTTAAACATCGATCTCGTTTTCTCACACGACAATCTTTTTAGATCGTAGCGGTCCAGAACGACTCGATGTTACACCAGCAGTACTCCCTAGGAATGAACCAAGTGGGGAACAATTCGCATTTTGAGATGATGATACCAGCACCACCGCCACCGCCGGTGATCCGACCACCGGATCCCACTAAAATCCAGCCCGTAGCACCCGAGAACATCATTAAAAAGATCCGTGGAAGGTTGTAAATCGCGAATCTCAAGCGATCCTGATGAACCGAGTTTTTGAGACTGAAAAAAAGATGGGAAATTAATGTTGAAAATTAAACAGGTTGAATACTCTGCAAGACGGTCATCGACGTTTCTGTCAGAACCAGGAGAAACTGCAGGAAGAGATGCAGGCTTGCGCGCAGGAATTCGGGGAGGGCCAGGAGCGGGCGCCGCGGCTCGCACAGCGCTTCAAATATTACCAAGAGTTGCGTGGGTATGTCACTGACTTGGTAGAGTGTCTTGACGAGAAGGTGGGTTCACAACGCTTTCACGCTTTCTCTTTCCGTTGAGCGCCGGCGATAGATTGTTTAGAGGATTCGTACGTTATTTTGCCAGGGGTTGCCATCTTCTCTGTAACCTTTGTTTTTCAAAAAGATATTTTGAGAAAAATGGTTTTGTCGGGTTTGGCTTTGTACTGGGATAAAAGAAACGATATAGTAAAACGAGTAAAAACGTAATTGCAAAAAAAGATAGTATTCGGTGAGTACGGAGTGGATGAAATGGAACTTTGAGTCGGGTAAACTTTGGAAAGTTTGGGGTTTGTTGCTTTAATGGACTTTTGTTTTTTTATTAGCTGCCACTGGTTGTTGGACTGGAGCAACGCTGGCTGGAACTTTACGGGGAACGAGCTTCTGAACTCATGGAAAGACGGCGACAGGATACTCGGGACCAAGCGGAAGAAATTACGACCGCAGCGAGTTCGTTTTTCTTTTCGAAGAAAATTTATTCAACGACTAAAAATTTTTGAAACTAATCATCTTTTTAATAGGGGGCGGAACAACGAGAAGGGGTCCAGAAGATGAGGCCCGGATTCGTCGAGCAACGGAGAGAGAAGGGAGAAGAGCTCGACGCAGAAGAGCTCGAGAACTCGCGTCCACTTTACCCAGACACATCGACGGAATGTCCAGCGATGACGAAGTCACCGAGCAACAGAACATTGCGTTCAAGCAGACGAAAGGTGCTGAGAGTTAAAGAGGATTCATGGGAAAAATATGTCATTGTGTTTTTTTTTGTAGAGGAAATCGACGATGATTGTAGGGAAATACTTTCCGACGTCGTGGATGATTTTGGTACGGTGAAGGGAATACTTTCGAAGCTGGAATCCTGGAGAGACACGGACTTTGATGCTTACAAGGAAGCTTATGTTTCGCTCTGCATACCGAAAGTCATTTCTCCCTTTGTGAGACTGCAGCTCGTTACATGGAATCCCATAATGGTGCAATAATTGTTTTTTTGGTTTTTTTTGGTTGAAGAGCGCAGAATTTGTATTGACGGAATTTTATGTTGGTTTTAGGAAAGCGTCGATATCGAAAGAACAAAGTGGTATTACTCCTTGCTTTTGTATGCTCTGGATAAAGAGGAAACCGAGGAATCTTTGAAATTAGACCCTGACGTGCGACTGATACCAATGGCGATGGAGAAGATTGTCGTTCCAAGATTGACATGTTAGTGTTGAAATTGCCCGGAGAACGAGGACAAGATTTTACTCGAATATTTATGTTTTCAGCGGTCGTCGAGAAAATGTGGGACCCGATGTCGACTTCTCAGACGCTGCGACTCGTGGGGACGGTGAGTCGGCTGGCTCGAGATTACCCGAGTCTTAACGACGCGAGCAAGTCCATGGAAAAACTGTTCAGCGCTATTTTTGAGAAAATTCAGGCCGCCGTTGAGAACGACGTTTTCATTCCCATCTTTCCAAAACAGTAAAACACCGCATTCTTATTCTTCGTATTTTGGGGTACAAATAAATACTCATTGCTTTTTTTTCAGGGTTTTGGATACAAAGCATTCGTTTTTTCAAAGGCAGTTTTCTATGGCCGTGAAGCTGCTGCGGAATTTGCTGAGTTGGCAGGGACTTTTGGGCGACGCTCGATTGAAAAATGTTGCTTTGGGTTCTTTACTTAATCGGTATCTTTTGGCTGGGTTGAGAGTTTCACCGTCCACCGACGCGTTGGCCAAAGCCAGCATGGTCTGCATCGCATTTTCTTATCGTGGTTTTACGATTTTCTTTGAATTTAAGTCGAATTGATTTTTTTAGATTATGAGCACGCTTCCCAGAGCGTGGCTGCAGGGCGAGACCATCGAGCACCTGAAAATGTTCGCGTCTTTGATACAGCAGCTCAGCGAACAATTGGACCAGGCCAATCCTTTGCACAAGTAAGAAACTCGGAAATTTTGATTTTCGAGAATTTATTTAAATGAGAATTTGGGAAGTAAACGATGTTTTTGTTCGCAGCGAGGCCTGGGAGTACTCGAAGTCCATCCTGAAAATAATCAAGCCCCAGTGAACGAGGAAAAGACGTGGAAAGTTTTTTTGTATCGAAGAATCAATTTTTGTAGGTTTATTTCAATAAGACATGTTTAAAATGTCATAGTATGTAAAATACCAAACTGTATCGCATTGATGGAACGTAATTCGTGTAAATATCAAAGCTCATTTTTTGAGTTCGTTTGTTTTTCTTCGAACTTTGAAATGAAACTTCTTCGATTCCAAATATTCAGTGGGGATTTCATTATCAGCGCCCAATTGAATTCGTAATAAACGGTACTACATTGACAAATCGATTCATTTTCTTACCCCCTTCCAAGCCCACATTTTTTCTGAAGAAAAAAAGATCGATTCTTCAAAGGATCGAGTCCATTTTTTCTTAATTCTAATTTCAAAAATATTGTGTAAATCAACATTGTTGATTACAGTATTTTTTTCTACGCGATTGTATTTTTATCGCGTGTGCTTGGAAATTTCCCGCGCTTATTTTATGCCCGTAATTATTTTGGCTCCTTATAAATAATTTGCCGCATTCGCGTTTTTTTAAAAAGATTGTACTCGATGTTACACATCTTTATATTTCTCTGAAACAATCGAAGAAATCCCATTAGATCGACTTTATTCCAATTATTTAATTTTGCAATGTGCAATTTGACTGTACATTTGCGTAGTCCAAATTATCGTGAATCGGATTTACAATAATTATCATAAGTACATTGGATAAAGTTTCTAACGAGTGCAAAGAATAGTTAAATACTGGAAGTCAATCTGGGAACGCATGAGCCAAAGCGTCGTCGGGCGACGAGGGGAAGGGGGGGGAGGGGGTCGCGCCGGGAGCGATTCGAAGTTATGTATTAAAACCCCCAATGGATTCGGGCATTTTCGCCGGCGCGGCGGCCGCGGGCCGAGAGAGAAAAAATAGTTAAGAGGCCGTCACAGTAGAGGGCGGATGAGGGTGTGGGGTGGGGGCTCGGCTGACTTGAGGGACAGGTGTCAACGGCCCACGGGGGATCATCTCCTCGCGAATCTCAAGAAAAACCCTGCGGAATCGTCCTACGATCGTCCCGAAGACATAAATGGTAAGCTAAAATCCCGAGTCAAGCCGAAAATCCAGCAGCGCTCGAAAACTGGCCATTTTATGCTGGCGTGAATTTCGTGCGAATTCGGCCCGGTATCGACTGCTCGCGGGTAGGATAAGGGGGGAGAACGGGAGTGAGAGACGCGTCCTTCCCCCCCCCCCCCCTCCCCCCCCTCCCCCCTCTCCCCCCCCCCCCCCCCCCCCCCCCCCCCCCCCCCCCCGCCCTCCCCCCCCCCCCCCCCCCCCCCCCCCCCCCCCCCCCCCCCCCCCCCCCCCCCCCCCCCCCTCCCCCCCCCCCCCCCCCCCCCCCCTCCCCCCCCCCCCCCCCCCCCCCCCCCCCCCCCCCCCCCCCCCCCCTCCCCCACCCCCCCCCCCCCCCCCCCCCCCCCCCCCCCCCCCCCCCCCCACCCCCCCCCCCCCCCCCCCCCCCCCCCCCCCC
>JABFQM010003943.1:0-10515 GCA_022816865.1 Zelostemma sp. ZL-2020
CCCTCAGATATTCCGGAAGTTCAGCTATCATAAACATTACAGGCCAACAATGCCTGGTGGCACTTTTTACTGAAGAAAGACCATCAGTATTGACGATCAAAGTTAAATCGTAAGTTTCCCGATCATGTCGTGCATTAACCCTAATATATTCTGATCCGTCTGTAATATCTGCAATAACATTAGGATCTCGATGATGGGTAAAAAGTTTTAATTTATCTGCCAAGTTTCTGTGTTCAAATAGAAACCGAATTTGTTCTTCAACATCTAATTCATAGAAATATGAAGTAATTTTTGTATTCGAACATGCTTCACATATCTTTGCTACTTTCTTATCTGAATTGCAATATAATACACATTTATCACAATAATAATGCTTAATGATAGAACACAAAGGTGCTTTACGTTTAACAAACTGGAACAACTGAAATACAGTTTTTGGCATATTATTGTCCTTCGGAAGCAAAAGTTGCAACATATGTAAAATATTTTTCAATGTAACTTTTTTCATTTTGTCATGTATATATACATCTATAAGATGGGAAACACTTTTTTCAACGCTAATGTCACTGCCGTGGTACAAAGGTGCGAATAGACACATCCTTCAGTTTATTAAACGATATATCGACTACCATCAAATTTATCAGATCTTCTAACGCGTTTGGATGCACACGCTTCAAAAGGTTGTTTTCAAGTATCAATATTTGCAACTTTTTTAAACCAGATAGTAACCGTCTGAAAAAATTCAAAATGTTTGTGAGCATTGTGATTATATTTCTAGAAATCCCTAAGGTTCGAATTTTGAAGAAAATAACTCAGAAATGTTTGTTAGTCGATTATACGATAAGTCGAGTTCCATCAAATTTCGCGTATCGTTGAACACTATCACGCAATGATGTAATTTGGTTCCTCTGAAGATTTAATTTGCGAATAGATGTGAGGTTCTTCAAAAGACTGGAGAATAATTGACTGATATAGTCGGGGTTTTATTCTTTTAAAACAACATTCTCAAGTATGAGAGTGTTCAAATTTTGCAGCTTGCTGAAAGTCCCTTCGTCAGCATGCAAAATTGAACAGTTCTTCATCATTAACTGAGTCAGGCTTGTAGCATGGCTGAGTAATTTCTTTGTAATGTTCGCACTCCCGTAGTCCAACCTTAGATCGATGAGTTTAGGAACATGTTTAAAAGTATCTCCATCAAAATGCCAGGTACTATTATCGCTGAGGGTTAATGTCGAAAGATTTCTCAAATTCGTTAGGTGAATAGGTTTAAAATGCACTTCCGCATCCATCGTGTCAAAATATATTGAAGTCACCTTTTTCATTCCAACACGTGTAGCTATGTGGGCCAGTGAAATGTCTGATACCAATGTATAGTTGCTAATCAGAAATAACGTCAACCGATTAAAAAAAGTTCGATCGAATTCGATTGTGTTTGGTATATTTCGTTCATTATCGCAGATGAGATAAGCCCAGGAATCGCGTCTGATCAATGACAACATACGACCAGTCTTGTTCTGGTACACGTCGTATATGTTCTTATTTTTCCAAATCGTTACCCAGTCGCCGGTAGGATCCTTAGAGACTGGAAGAATAATTCAGTTGTTACTCATGCGTTGATCTTGTCTTCGAACAAAAGTTGATACGTCTTCGTGATACCCTAATCGGTACGAAGAGAGCTGCTCTCCAATCGCGGGCATCACTGCAATGACAACGTTAACCAAAGCTACATTCGTCATTAGATGTAGTGACCGACATCGAAGCTTACATGACTTATCACATGTCATTGGTTTTTTGAGAAGAGATGATTATATAAATAGTCGGAATTGTAATTCTCACCTTCTGTGCTAAGTCCAAGCACGGTAGTTGAAGTTAACAGTCCAAAGCTCATCAGGCAAATTAAAAGTCGTAGGTTGACCATCCTGTACGGTTTTCTTTTCAGTGCTAAAAGAAATGTTCAATTAACATTAATTAATGATAGAAAACAGAGAGATAAGTGAGAGAATGAGATTGTTCGGAAAAATTATTCCATGGCAAGGATTTGAGCTGTTGAGGTATGTAATGAGAAGTTGTGTCGTTAAGATTGGATTATGAGTTTCTTGGAGAGTGGGAGCGTTCATTGATAATCGTCGAGGATAAGACTTTTTAGCCAGGTCATGAATTGTTTGGAGAGAATAGGAGACAACAAAAAATTTGGAAGAATCGTAGAATATTCCAGTAACAGTTGATGCTATTCTCGCGTTGTACAATGATAACGAGACAGGAACGTTGAAACGTTGCCCAACAGAGTTGCGTTTCCTCAGAACAAGGTTGTTCAATTAAATCTTACTTTGAATGGACTCTGAAACCCGGGAATATTTTGAACATCCGACTTTAAAATGGGTGGCAAAACGGTGGCGAGCGATCCTACAGGAAAACGTAAACGCGAAATCCTACCTTTTTTCAGCTTTTGAGTACATATAAAAGACCAAAAGAGAGTAGCGAGGGGGTGGAGGTGGGGGGGGGGGGGCGTCCACGATGACAAGTAATTTTTCCTAGCTATTATTTATGAATTGACTCCAAATGTACTTGGTACAGTCAGAGATTTGGCAATTCTGGGTTCCAATTGAAATTAAACTGAAATTTCGATGATCGAGAAAAGATCGCATTCGTTATTTGTGGAGCGAAATCGTTGTGCGGCGAAGCTAAATGTAACCAACGCTCATTCGTTCGTCGGATTGCGTACTTTTAATACTTTTGGCCTTCCTCAGTTGTGCAGTTGTGCAGTTGATAGCTTTACAAAATAATGGCAACCTCCACATTTCACGTTTACGGTTTTTCTGCATAGCCCTGACTATGCATTGTACAAATATTGTTCGGAAATTTGAATCCGAACCTTCGATGCCACCAACGTTATGATCAATTCGATGTTTTGAAATATATTCAATCTTGTAACAAACATAAATGACACTATTTAAGCAAATGCATATTATGACGAGGCAAAAATATCTCGACGCTCGGCATTATTCTGCACTCAACCAGACACTCTAGCTTATCATCTTCAGTTTGGATGATGAAACATTTAGGTTCCCAGTTTGGAAGCAAATGACTTAGACTTTTTTCTTCACTGATTCAGTTTTGTGCGCCAGGACAATTCTACTTCCAAACAGCGGATGTGTATATGATGGCGGAAGGCCGACTTAACGCGCGAAATGCTCAAAGTGCACGCACAACGACGTGAATAAAGAACCGAGTCGCTCTCCAAGAGAGAAGTGGTGGTATCAAGACAATCATACCATGCTATTCTTTACACTGTGGGAGTTACTAAGCAACATTCAAACAACATCATTTCTTATTCCCCTTGATGGATTAAAAGAACTTCCTTACTCCGGCTTGTCTGTTACAGAACTTACTTCCTGACAGTACGGAAAAAATTTTATTCCGAGCTCCACATTTGAGCGACGTCCTTATCAATGATGCAGAGAAAGAAGGGAAGCTCGTGTAGGAAGCCGATCGAAGAGCCAACCCTTCTATTTCCTCAAGAGTGGATCGATATCCGCGAAGAACGTATAGCTCCGTGAACGCATTCGCCGCTGTGCCGCGCGTAGAGTCAGTAACGTCGAGATATTCTGCGTCGAATTGATCGGAAAAAGCTTTCTAAGTTGCAATATACGTTCAACTAATTCATATAAGTTGAACGGAATTCCTTTGTCGGAATTTTTTATCACCACGAATGCATCGTAGTCGTTTCTACCGTGAAACGAATACTATCAGTTTCACGCAAGTCGAAAACATTGAACCGCTCGATCGATGCATGACTAGAAAACATTACAGTATATGAAGGAAGAAAAATTCAACAAGTTTAGCATTTTTTTAAATACGGGCGTGACTCGAGATGCAATCCGATGTCACTATTGGTACTTAATGAACTTGCCGTAATTTCGAAAGACATAGTATCTGGTATAAAATGATTTTGTCGTTCGTTTGACTGTGCATTATCAAAGTTCATCTGATACCGTGTGAAATTTTATACATGTCCCATATATTACCTGTGTTTATTATACAAGAGGTACGAAAACTCGTCTTTTATCGCTTTCAGGACTGGTCAATAGTATATTTAAATTTTTTGGACGTGACTACGTAACATCTCGTGACCGGTAACAATGATTTTTTTTACATCAGTGCGTCTTACGGTGACCTGTGTATGATTTTAACTGAACATAATTTTACAGCTCCAAAGATTGATCGTATTAATTATATATGATCAATATCGCGTTGTACAACATGTAATACCGAATTTTTCAAGTTCATCATTAATGTTTAAAAATAAATCGGAATGAATACACAAATGACTGTTGGTTACTGAACTAAACTTAATCGGATTTTACCTTTGTAGCTCTCGGTGACGAATACGTGTGAATGCAGTCCATATAATTGTAAATGTATAACTCAATATTTCAATTTTCAGATTCTTTAAACTTTGTTCATAACTTCTTACTTGACCTGTTTATACAGTACTTTACTTGAGTTCTCATACTCCAATTTTAGTTATGGAATCTTGAAAGTCTTTAAGAAAAGAACGTTATAGACACTAAAAAAAAACTATGAACACTGAAGGTAAGTATGGAAACAAATGAAACTGCTTCTCAATTTGTCTACATTAGAAATTTCTCATTTAAAATGTATTAGGTCAAGTGGTCTACATCGAAAATCATCAACCATGTAACACGAGTCAACTTATATTCGCACTCAAATTCGCTTTCAAAGAAAAGAATGTTTTCTCTATCATTGTCGCGGTTCCAGATGCAAATGTCAGGGCTTTGGATTCACAATAAGAAGAGAAAACAAGTTGTTTACGATTCTATCGCAGGATTTGTCGTAATCTCATTAGTCATTCGCACCTTTCAACTGTATAACGGTGCGCAGCGTTATCGCGGTGATTTTAAAGTAAGTCAAGGGAAGTTGCATGAAGAATAAAGAATAACTTTCGTAATGAATTTGATAATTCGTTTCAGGTGTATCTACAAAAGCTATACGGCTCAACACTAACTTTGATATATTCTTTACAATACTGTACTTGTCTGTTTCGCAGAAACATGTACGTAGATATATTGAAAGATATTCAATTGAATATCGACAGTGATAAGAAAAATAAAAAAAACGACAAACTCCTAACAGGATGTAATGAACTGTGTACAGCCCTTCATCTTAGCATGTTGTCAACGAGCAGCATTCTAGTTTATAGTCTAGTTTACATTTTTAGTAAGTTTGCGAAGCACACTGTCAATCGAAACATGATTTGGACTAGAATCAAACTAGGATCTGATAGCGGCATTCCTTTTTTTGAGTGTTTTTAACTCTAAACACATTACAGTACTCCCTCGAATCGATTTCGCTTCGAATTGTGATATGAGAATCACGGAAATGTATTCAGGAATCAGTTCTTGTGCTGCTTCCCTGTATAAGAACATTGCCGCAGTGATAGAGGTTTGTTATAGCCCAATATGAGTTGATACAAACATTTGGGAATTCAACGATTGTACTCAGCCTAAAGTGAGCGGTAACGAGCCCGAGAATTTAATTTTCTCACGACAATAACAAATCATCGAGAAACGTGATGGAATATAACGTATGAGGTTTTAGAGGTACTGATCTAAATGATAAATTTCAACGTTCCAGATAATTAATTTATGTGTAGCAAATTTCGTGCACACCAGCACATGCAACAATGGACTTGTGTTTCTAATGTTTGCATCAGTTCATTTCAAAAGTTTGCGTTACGAATTCGAAACAATGTACAGAAAAATGGGAAGTAATAAGGTTGTATCATTGTTTTTATCTGGCTAACATATTTTCCAGGTATGACGAATACCGTATATCGAATGCATTCGCTGAATTCAGATGGTGCGTTCAGCGACATCAAACATTGCTCTTATTTGTAGCAAAATTAAAAAGAATGTACTCAGCGTTCTTACTCATTGAGATTATGTTGTACGCTATTAAATTGATGGCCCAGTTTTTTATGTACGGACAGGTACTCTATATAAATTCGCTGTTTCTTTGCTTTTGTTTAAAAAATCACTAGTAAAAATCACCTTTTTATCGAAAGCTGACATTATTTTTAGGTAAATGTATTCACGACTTCAATATCCATCTATAATGGATTGGTAGTATTTTTGTTGACATTATTATGTGATCAAATCATGTGCGCAAATTCAGCAGTAGGAAATGCCTTATTCTCATCAAAATTTTATAACTTTCCCTCTTATGTATCAAAAAAAAGTGGCGTATTAGTAATTGCCAGAAGTCAACGCACCGAAGGACTGACAGCTGGAGGATTCTTTTTTGTTTCTTTGGAAACGTATAAATGGGTATAGATATGGAAATTCTAATAACGGTTCAGTCGCCGAATCGTAATGCAGAGTCAGTTTAAAGTATCGCATTCCTTATAAATAATATAATTTACTGGGAAATGATTTTTCAGGTCCATCAAACGGTGATTTCGTATTACTTGTTCATTTCTGGACAAGTGTAAATTGTAGTGCCAGAAATCGGAGGTTATACAACTTTGCGCGTGTCATGGGTTCTTAAAGAAAAAGTGAATGAACTAACCGTCGAAATTGTAATGTTCTTCGTCGGTGCTGAGTCCAAGAACTTTAGTTGAAGTTTACAGTGCAAGGTTCATTAAGCAAATCAAAAGTCGTAGGTTAACTATCACTCACGGTTTTCTAGTGATTGCTGTAAAAAATCGCGAATAAACAATAATCTAAAATAAAAGAAGGAACTATTAAAAAATGAAAGTAAGATAGTATAGGAGAATTACTCCATGGCAATGATTTGAGCATAGATTTTCCGATGGAAATCATGTTTCATTGTGAATCATGATAAGTTTTGGTGATTGCCGTTCCTGTAATAATTTTTTCAAATACTTTTTTGTTCGACATTTGACATGAGTATTCTATAAAAATGTGCGTGTATTGTTCCTTGCGCACCCGCAAAAGTCCACCGTACTGTCTTTTCGAATGAAGTTATCAATTTTTCTTAAGGTGAGTTATTCTTGAAGTGACTTGTCATCAATTTATTTCGGTACCAGCCATCGGCTAATGACCCATTATCTTGAAATTCAGTTCACGTCACTAACTGAAGACGAACAAACAAGTCCATTATAAAGCGATCTCGAGAATATGGTTAATAACTGCGGTATAAGCAGTTCGGTGAAATCAAACGATCGGTGAACTTAGATGTTTGAAGTGTCTTCTTCAACAAATAACTCAAATTCACTTACCTGAATCTTGTTCGAAGAACAGTCAACTGTGTACATTTCTTCCATCTGATTTCGCCAGCATGCGTTGCATTCTTCCGGGCATTCTTCATCTCTTACAGGACATTGCGGGTAAAGCAATGGTGCGTCCATTAATAACTTGCCTTTTGCGTTTCTTGGTACGTACATTACAATCTATATAATCATCATCTCCGTGAGCGTTATTCATACGAGAAGAGTTTGATAACATCGGCAAGACTTCAAGAAGCGAACAGTTGCAAATAATCGGATTTCGACTCAAGCCGATAATAACTTGAGTGGGATATTTTATATCCGAAAAATGGTTTTTTTTATCGTTGAAATCGTCGATTTTGATGTCACCGATTTGGTTGTTACTAAGGTTGAAATTGATTTTGTTTGAGCGGGATAACAAGTCCCTGGTCTGAAAAAGCGGCATGATCCATTAACATAACGATCCTATGTTCACGGTTCTGATTAAAAATAGCGACCCTTCAATCGCGGTCGTTACTGCAATGGCAAAACTACCAAACCTACTTTTTTTTATAAGATGCAGTGCCAGAAATCAAAGGTTAATGTACGAATATGCACGTGTCATGGTATTTTCAAGAAAAGGAGAATTAATGTATTGTTCAAATTGCAATGCTTACCTTTCGTGCTAGGCCCAAGAACGTTAGTTGAAGTTTAGAGTGCAACCCGAGGCGGAATTTTTCAACTAAAAATTGGAGGGTATGGAGGGCCGTTTGAGGTCCTCAAGGAGGGTGGTGGAGGGGAATTGGAGGTTGAACAAACCGTATGTTTTCCATGCTTGAAGACCCTCCGATTCACCCTCCAATACGGTAAAAATTCCCACTTTTACCGTGTGGAGGTCGAATGGAGGGTCGATTGAGCCAGAAATATTATACTCCATCGGACCTCCAAAGCCTCCAATGGCCCCCTGTAGAGCAGCTACTGAAATTAAGTAAAAGGAAGGTGGAAAGATGGTAAAGGCATGTTGTAGCAGGATATCGACACGTTTTTCATGAAATAAGTCTCGATAACAAAAAATTAATGTAATTTGTCAGTTTTTTGTTATCAGTTTGCCTTTCAAAGTAACCATTATTACTTTCATTAATTTCAGAATCTTATCACAATTTTTTCGCAGTAAAAATTCTTACCTACAGTGTTTGAACCTAGACCCTACGCTTACTAGCTAAGAACGCACGCCATTACCCTACGAGACTCCCTGCTGAATACCAGTCATCTAATCTATCATGGGTTGAGCATTAATACCGCGTAAATATCTCGCCTCGTACGCTTTACTTTGTGAATAAGAATATTTCCTCATTTTTACGTCGAATTCTATTCATTTCTACGAATTGGAATGTAAGTTCATAATGAACAAGCAAAATGTGTGATTGCACTTAAAAAATTGTGAAATATCTTCATGTTCCGTGAGAAATATCGAGAAAAAAATCAATCATGAAATAAAAAATGTGTTAATTAAAATGTATTATGAGACGTTGAACGGATAAACGTAGAAAGATAATTGTGACTTTTATTGGATGTCTTTTGATAAAAAATATTCCTTGTAATTATCATTACATGTTAATTTTATGAAATTTTCAAAAAATATTAGTTAATTCATACAAAATAAAAGAATAAACAATAAAAGAAAAGTAAAAAGCCGAAGGTAGACGTTTCTTCAATTGTTACAATCTTTTCTTAATCGAAATGTAATTAATTGAATAAACACTTATTTTGGCGAAAATATTGCCCAAAATGATATTAGGATATATGGTAAATACATTAAAAAAACAGAGCGGTGGTATTCTTAAATGCTAATTCAAAGTATCAACATTGCGCGTGCAAACGAACATTTCCAGTCCAAAGTTGAACTTAGAATATTTTCGATAAATTAAGAAACGCATTCCATATAGTTTCCATATAGTTTCCATATAGAAACGAAAAACGGATTGGTTCAGCGGGTAGATCACCCGCTGAGCCGACTCAGAGAAAATATTCGGGCCTGCTTCGAGCGATATTTTCCTAGTGGAGGGCCGTGGAGGGCTATATGAGGTTGGAAATGCAGCGACTTAATTGAGAAAAAGAGGATTCGAGGTTTTGGAGGGCCAATGGAGGGTGAATTGGTTTGCATTGACAGAGAATGGACCCATAGAGAATTTCACCATCGGTACAATATCGGACCAACGTTGGCAAAGATCGGGCGACCGTTGGCAACCGACCTAATACCGACATTGGTATTAGGTCCGAAATGATAACGCCGGTGTACGTCGCTCCGACATTGGTAGTCAACGTCGCTTTGATATCGGCACCCAACGTTGGCCCGATATTGGCAGTCAAAATCACTCCGATACTGGCAACCGATGTCGGCCCAATGTTGGGCACTCATGTAATTAAACGATGTAAAAATAACAAAAAACCTAGATTTTTGATTGTTGTTTATTAAAATTGAATGAGAATAACAAAAATAGAAATACATGTGATTCTAAAGTATTCGTGTTCAATTACTATCCGCCTGATGGCGACGACGGATGCTGGAGCCACCCTCGCGATCTCCTGCTGTAGCCAGTCATCTACTAGTTGCCGAAAGAATCGAACTGCTTGGCGTCACATATTTGCTCTCAAGCACCTCTGAAAAAAGTAATAATATCATAAGCAACGAAAATGTGTAAATGTGTGTTTTTTTATAGTAAACTAACGTACCTTGCATATTTTTGTACGTCTGCGTACTCGAAAAATTGAGTTTACTCTTCTTATTCTACCGCCTCCCGCAGCCACTGTACAAAAGCTGTACGTCCTTTGCCAAAATATTAGTCAATATTTTGTTTAAGCCTCCCTTCATCTGCGAGTACGCCAAACACGAACTCTCCATGTACAACTTCTGCAATAACATACAATTTTTCCAAGTGATTATTATTGAAAAAAAAAACAAGAAAATTGGTATGAAAAATGAAATGATGAGGACAGAAATTTAAAAAAAATATAGACCGATATATAGAATGATAAAAAAAGAAAAAAACCGAAGAATAAAATAAAAAGGAATAAGACAAAGCAAATAAAGATTAATTAATGAAATTATGGTTCACCAGAGTCGTTTTTTTTTCTTGGCAGTCCTTAATGCTATCGTCGAATGCGACGAACTCGTCGTTTGTCATAAAAGAAAGCGTCACGCCCAAACTTTCTTTTAAGCGACTAATCTTGTCGCTTGAAATTCCCGCAGCTCCGAGCATTTCAATTGAGGCGTTGTTTTGCTTATT